>CM067370.1:191741109-191773609 GCA_034401795.1 Chaetoderma sp. LZ-2023a | reverse complement strand
TAAAGTAAGAATATCTCAAGAATGTTTGAGTTGATTTTAACTTTGTAAATGAAACCTTATGGTGGAGGATACCCTGCCTTGGGTACATTATATTGGCTTCGACTCAGGAAATCGGCTTTTTCCGTCCCAAGATGTCCACGTACAGAAATGAAATAACCGACTGACGTGAAACTTGAGAGATGTCTACCACCTTTGGGACTTTAGGGTCCCCCCAAAAGATGGCGTTGCTCGCTCCAGCGATTTTCGAGATATTCAAGCTAAAGTGAGCACTTGTCATCGTTATAAATCAAATGTCTATAGTGAGGAGAGATGGGAAATCTGAGACTCACCTAGCCTAATACGATTTCCGAAGCAAAATCATTGATGCTCATAAAAACTGTTCTGCAATTGTAGAAAGAGTAATTCTCAACTGTGTCTGTGATTCACCAGCGTACGACACACTCCTGGGAAAGTCAGCTGTCAGTGTAATGTATCGAAAGCAGGATATCTTCATCCATAAGGATCCGGTTACAGAATTAAAATCAGTTCATGTGTTCTTGAGATATTCTCATTTTAGTCGAAAATACAGCTCTGATCTAATATGCTATGTTATAAAGATTTTGACGCTGACACCATATCACGTTTCTTGTGGATTTACTACTGCTTCGAAAGTAACTATGTACCAGATTTTCATGTTACCATATCAAATGTAAGAAAACTGTGCATTACATTGTATATCTATCTATCTATAATTGGGACGAGACGACTTTGTTGTTGTTGTTGTTGTTGTTGTTGTTGATGATGATGATGATGATGATGATGATGATGGTGGTGGTGATGATGTTGTTGTTTGTTTGTGTGTTTGTTTGCCGTCGTCTGCTTCGTCGAATTTGTTGTTGTTGTTGATGCTGCTGCTGCTTCTGTTGTCATTGTCGCCTGTTTGTTTGTTTGTTCCGTCTTCTTATCACAGTTGTTGTTAGTGTTGTCGCCGTCGTCGTCGTCGTCGTCGTCGTTGTCATTCTAGTTATGATTGTCGCTGCTATTGTTGTCATTGCAGTTGTTGTTGTTGCTGTTGTTTGTTGGACTGTTTGTTTGATTACTTGTTTGTGGTCGTCGTCGTTGTCGTCGTTGCTGTCTGCTCCGTCGAGGGACGTTATTGTTGCTGTTGTTGTTATTATTATTATTGTTGTTGTTGTTGCTGCCATTGTCGTCTGTTTGTTTGCCGTCATTGTACTATGTTGTTGTTGTTGTTATCGTCGTCGTTCTTCTTATCGTCATTGCAGCTGCTGTTCGCATTGTCATTGTCATTATCATTGTCGTCCTCGTCATTCTTATTATGATTGTCGCTGCTGTTGTCATCACTGCAGTTGTTGACCTACTTTGTTGTTAATGTTGTTGATGTTGTTATTTGTTGTTGTTGTTGATGTTGTTTTTATCATCGTCGTCATGGTCGTCGTTCTTATCGTCATTGCAGTGGTGTGGCTGTTGTTGTCATTGTCATTATCATTGTCGTTGTCGTCTTCATCATTCTTGTTATGATTGTCACTGCTGTTGTCATCATTGAAGCTGTTGTTGTTTTTGTTGTTGTTATCATTGTCGGTGTCGTCGTCGTCATGCTTGTTATGACTCTCGCTACTGTTGTCATCATTGCAGTTGTAGTTGTTGTTGTTGTTGTTGTTGCTTGTTTGTCCTCGTCGAATGTTGTTGTTGTGTCATTGTTGTAATCAGCGTAAGCGTCGTCGTCATCGTCGTCGACGTAGTCATCTTTCTTGTTCTTGTTATCGTAATTGCAGTTGTTGGTTGTTGTTGTTGTTGTTGTTATTGTGTGGGTAGATTATCAGCACACTACTCTAGTTGTGGCCTCACTATCGATGCTTTTGATTGGAAGTGGGTGGGGTGGGGTGGTTGGGTGGTGAACTGTATTCTTAAATTTAATTTTTTTAGAAACCCCAAATGTTTTGTTTGAGTTTCTGATATATGGGAGGTATGGGAATTCCATGTTAGATATTGAAACACTGGAGATAACTTCTAATATATGGTCATGTAGTGTGTTGTTGGGTCACCCTAATGAGATGACATGACGCAGTAAGTGCCAATGTACAGGTTACTTACCATTGCGCGCGGTGTACCTGTGCGCGCGTGTGTGTGCATGCGTTGCATGTAGTAACTTTATAACTTGTGTATGCATTCTTGTAATAACCCATCATGGGTTGGATATAATAATAATAATAATAATAATAATAATAATAATAATAATAATAATAATAATAATGATAATAATAATAATAATAATTATTATTATTATTATGATATTCTCATCGGTGAAATTCCATTTGGCAGTCACGCGCCCACCTCTCAAGTCCGATAGTGTTTTCTTGCAGTACGCGTGTGTCGTCATCGCTGTTAACATTACGGGAAAGTATGATATCATAAGCAAGTATGTCTCTAAGCGTTTATTAGACTGGTTTACAGGCATGACAGCATTAGTTTTTAATTAGAGGTGGCGGGCTTGAGGGCTTACCGACAATAAAATGTATTATTTTACTTTTATTTCGTCCGCCATTATTAGCGGGCTATAATGTGCAGAGACAAGGACAGAAGAAATTGATGATAATGATAATGATTTCACATGTATAGCTTGCCAGCGGTTGATCACACAAATTATATAGATGCGTATAATAGTCTTATCTTTTATTCTAACCTGGGACAAATTAGCATAGGGTTAGTTTCGAAAATAGTTGGAAGGCGATTTCTCTCCATTGCTTCTCATTGTGTAAAATTGCGACGTATTCACCTTTTCAAAATGCAAAAATTATGCGGAAATTTGAATGCAATCAGTATTTATACTACTGACGGTTGCTACGTAAACAAAAGCTGATTGGTTAATTTAGATTGGCATACTCGAATCTGATTGGTCCATTCTGACTTCAATTTATTGGATTATGTTAGATAATTTTGGGATAGGGATCAGTTTTGTTCTACCTTGATGATATAAATCCCAGAATAACTGTATAATGTGACCACGCCTACTGACCAGAGAGTTACTGACAGAAAGAGGAAGAGAGACTCTATCAGATTATGCACGATGTGTCGCCACATGTCAAGATATTGTCCCACATATGTCAAAAATGTGTCTTTCAGAGGCTGATTTCAAAAGTGTCATCACTTTAGAAGGCTTGTTGTTATTTCAAAGACCGTTACCTAACTTTGTTACATCGATTTATGCATGATTTGTCTCTACTTGTCGATATAGTGGACCACAGGTGTCTACATTGTGTCCTGCAATGGCTGGTTTTGGAAGTAAACTCACCTTGCAGATGTATCATCCAAATCTTGAGTTTTTCATAACGTCACCGAAGTATGACGTCATCACAACAGCACGGTCACAGATAACGTCATTATGTGACGTCATAAGTTACCCAGTAGCAATCTTCGTAGAAGATTCTAGGGACTAATTATTATATAGATTAATTAAGTTGTTTAATTAGAGAAGTTAAATAATTTCACTTCTGTTTTCTGACGTGATATAGGCCTAATGTGTAAAATTATTTAAATGCTTGTTCCTATAAATATTACAATTCACGCATTAATTACCATTATAATTCTTAATGGCCGGTAAAAATCGTGTATTATGTTAAAATTTGCGTAGATTCGGATAAGTATAGTTTCTTTAATCGCAACAAATATAAATTGGTCTGTTAGTTTGTCGCCAGTCGGTCGTCCTGTCGATCTGTCTGCCTGTCAAATCTTGACGGACGCACGCACGCGCGCAATGTATGTATGCCGCATATATAAAGTCCCGCTCCGGTTCGGTTGTGTGTAGAATAGAACTATATGCCAAAGAAGGAATTCACTGTGAGATAAATAAATAAATAAATAATTATATCGGCCTTAGCCGTGAATCTTGGGCATTTCAGTATAAACCTAACGCAGGAATAACCGTTAGATCCTAGGAATCAAGAAGTTTCGTGAAACCGGGACCAGATATATACGGCTTAATTCCGTCACTTCAGCTCGCTATCAGATCCTTTGAATGGTTAATTACTATCTAATGAACATTCTGTTGGCATTTTGAGGCTAGTTCGGCTGGGTGTTGGTGCACTCGTAGACTGCAATGGCGCCCGGGCTGGTTAGTTTCAAAATATTCAGCAACCTACCTGTATAGTCTCCTTGAAAAAGGGGATCCTGTGACCTCAGGGTTCAAAGTAGATAAATCGATCCAAACACGCTCAGAACGTGGGCGGGGCTTAGCTGCGAATGTTCGGCGCATAACTTGATATAGATCAATCTTTTGCAGTAGTTAATCCGGTTGTGGACGCGATTTGCCTAGTGCTTTGTACAATATGTGTATATTTAATTAAGTAGTGTTTATTTATTTATATAGGGCCTATAGTTGTTTCATATATCTTGTTTATTTATACGATTGTACTTGTATTGCCGTATCCTTATGTTGGATTTTTGCAATAAACTTCGTATCTACTTCAGCTCGCGGCAAAAGAAACGCTTGGCATAATAAATCTCTGGTGTCTTCGAAGGGCCGAGTGCTAGGTATACAAGTCATCAACAGTCTGCTAAGTGTTTCTTCGGTTAAGCCATAAATAGTTTACGGTGCTTCTAAATGCTTTTGTAGTGTTCTGTCTTCGTCTTGTCTTGTTGTGGTTGCTTTAGTGGACATAGGCTGGGAGTCGCTTTTTGGTTAGGTCCCCTGTCGCTGGAATAGCCTATGTTTGTTGGGTCTGCTCCACGGTCGAATCCGTCACCTTTGGCAAGCAGACATCAATCTGTCATAAACGATAGGCTAGGGTGCTAGGCCTCTGTAGGCATTACTAATTGTGTTTAAAACATCAGTTTAGGCTCCTGTGGTATCCAACTAGCTTAATTAGTTTGGAGATTCGGCCTGACCAGTACCTGCAGAGAATGACCCAGCCATTTCGCGTAAAACAGAGTACACCACACACATACAAATACACGCAATTACATCACAATACACATCGTTATACCCAAACACGGTTGGATGAACCTATATTGACGGTGGCCCGCGCGAGGCATTTCCTCTCGCTTCGGCGAAAGCTTCCCTAAGGAGAATGTTATTTTTATATCTTATAAACCTTAGGAAGCCTTGATGACCGTCTTTAAATTGTCATTTAGGTATTTTTTTGAGATGTCGTTCTCTGGCGCGATATACAGTAAACCGTTTGCAGTAAAACTCTCACTAAACCAGCACGTCAACGTTGGTTTAGACCGACTTAATCCAGCATTCGGCCAACACCAATAGTTGAGCCGAATTAACATCACTTAGAGTATTCTACAGTAAGTGGATACCATGTATACACGGCAACGGGATTACCCCTTTCATGACGAAGCCGGCCGAAACCAGCCTCTGCAGTGATCTTGAGGAATGTCCATTTCCTGCCAACGTGAAGACTATTTTTGACAATTTACCACTGGAATGACTGGCTCGGTAACCGAGCCAGCCATTCCAGTGGTACATTGTCAAAATAGTCTTCAATTGGCCTGCAAGCAGGCATTCTATAAGCAAATATTTGGATTTTTTGACCAAATTTAGTCATTAAAGGCTTAATGAACAGCACGGATGAAACCATGGCGTGGAACCGCGATGTATGCAGGAATGACTGCCCGGCCTCACTGGAACCGCGATGTATGCAGGAATGACTGCCGGCCTCACTGGAACCGCGATGTATGCAGGAATGACTGCCGGCCTCACTGGAACCACGATGTATGCAGGAATGACTGCCCGACCTCACTGGAACCACGATGTATGCAGGAATGACTGCCCGGCCTCACTGGAACCGCGATGTATGCAGGAATGACTGCCCGGCCTCACTGGAACCGCGATGTATGCAGGAATGACTGCCGGCCTCACTGGAACCGCGATGTATGCAGGAATGACTGCCGGCCTCACTGGAACCGCGATGTATGCAGGAATGGCTGCCGGCCTCACTGGAACCACGATGTATGCAGGAATGACTGCCCGACCTCACTGGAACCACGATGTATGCAGGAATGACTGCCCGGCCTCACTGGAACCGCGATGTATGCAGGAATGGCTGCCCGACCTCACTGGAACCGCGATGTATGAAGGAATGACTGCCCGACCTCACTGGAACCGCGATGTATGAAGGAATGACTGCCCGACCTCACTGGAACCGCGATGTATGCAGGAATGACTGCCCGACCTCACTGGAACCGCAATGTATGAAGGAATGGCTGCCCGACCTCACTGGAACCGCGATGTATGAAGGAATGGCTGCCCGACCTCACTGGAACCGCGATGTATGAAGGAATGGCTGCCCGACCTCACTGGAACCGCGATGTATGAAGGAATGGCTGCCCGACCTCACTGGAACCGCGATGTATGCAGGAATGGCTGCCCGACCTCACTGGAACCGCGATGTATGCAGGAATGGCTGCCCGACCTCACTGGAACCGCGATGTATGCAGGAATGGCTGCCCGACCTCACTGGAACCGCGATGTATGCAGGAATGACTGCCCGACCTCACTGGAACCGCGATGTATGCAGGAATGACTGCCCGACCTCACTGGAACCGCGATGTATGCAGGAATGACTGCCCGACCTCACTGGAACCGCGATGTATGCAGGAATGGCTGCCCGACCTCACTGGAACCGCGATGTATGCAGGAATGGCTGCCCGACCTCACTGGAACCGCGATGTATGCAGCAATGACTGCCCGAACTCACTGGAACCGCGATGTATGCAGGAATGACTGCCCGACCTCACTGAAACCGCGATGTATGCAGGAATGACTGCCCGACCTCACTGGAACCGCGATGTATGCAGGAATGGCTGCCCGACCTCACTGGAACCGCGATGTATGCAGGAATGACTGCCCGACCTCACTGGAACCGCGATGTATGCAGGAATGACTGCCCGACCTCACTGGAACCGCGATGTATGCAGGAATGACTGCCCGACCTCACTGGAACCGCGATGTATGAAGGAATGGCTGCCCGACCTCACTCGAACCGCGATGTATGCAGGAATGACTGCCTGACCTCACTGGAACCGCGATGTATGAAGGTATGACTGCCCGACCTCACTGGAACCGCGATGTATGAAGGAATGACTGCCCGACCTCACTGGAACCGCGATGTATGAAGGAATGACTGCCCGACCTCACTGGAACCGCGATGTATGAAGGAATGGCTGCCCGACCTCACTGGAACCGCGATGTATGAAGGAATGACTGCCCGACCTCACTGGAACCGCGATGTATGAAGGAATGAATGCCCGACCTCACTGGAACCGCGATGTATGAAGGAATGACTGCCCGACCTCACTGGAACCGCGATGTATGCAGGAATGACTGCCCGACCTCACTGGAACCGCGATGTATGCAGGAATGACTGCCCGACCTCACTGGAACCGCGATGTATGCAGGAATGACTACCCGACCTCACTGGAACCGCGATGTATGCAGGAATGACTGCCCGACCTCACTGGAACCGCGATGTATGCAGGAATGGCTGCCCGACCTCACTGGAACCGCGATGTATGAAGGAATGGCTGCCCGACCTCACTGGAACCGCGATGTATGAAGGAATGGCTGCCCGACCTCACTGGAACCGCGATGTATGAAGGAATGGCTGCCCGACCTCACTGGAACCGCGATGTATGAAGGAATGACTGCCCGACCTCACTGGAACCGCGATGTATGAAGGAATGGCTGCCCGACCTCACTGGAACCGCGATGTATGAAGGAATGACTGCCCGACCTCACTGGAACCGCGATGTATGAAGGAATGACTGCCCGACCTCACTGGAACCGCGATGTATGAAGGAATGACTGCCCGACCTCACTGGAACCGCGATGTATGCAGGAATGACTGCCCGACCTCACTGGAACCGCGATGTATGCAGGAATGACTGCCCGACCTCACTGGAACCGCGATGTATGCAGGAATGGCTGCCCGACCTCACTGGAACCGCGATGTATGCAGGAATGACTGCCCGACCTCACTGGAACCGCGATGTATGAAGGAATGGCTGCCCGACCTCACTGGAACCGCGATGTATGCAGGAATGACTGCCTGACCTCACTGGAACCGCGATGTATGCAGGAATGACTGCCCGACCTCACTGGAACCGCGATGTGTGAATGAATGACTACCCGACCTCACTGGAACCGTGATGTATGAAGGAATGGCTGCCCGACCTCACTGGAACCGCGATGTATGCAGGAATGGCTGCCCGACCTCACTGGAACCGCGATGTATACGGGAATGACTGCCCGACCTCACTGGAACCGCGATGTATCTAGGCATGACTGCCCGACCTCACTGGAATCGCGATGTATGCAGGAATGACTTCCCGACCTCACTGGAACCGCGATGTATCCAAGAATGACTGCCCGACCCCACTGGAACATTATCGTAGACAGATCGGCTTTTGTATTCTTCGGAGCGTCTGACTTGCACCTCCATAGAACGGGAAAACCCGAAATCTAACCAGAAAACCCATCGGGCTGATTCGTGCCCGGCGTACAGACCGGACCCCACCCCACCCCAACCCATACGAGGAACAACGCGGACGCGCCGATGCTACAATTGCAGTAGGTTATGTGTGGAAGTATCAATGTGTTATACGGAGTTTTTAAGATATGAGATGAAAGATATGACTTGAATCTGCGCATGATACCAATATTCCTTGCTACCTTGGATGTGATTATCTCTATATGCTTCTCACAAGTTAAATGTTTGTCCAAATAGACTCCTAGGCATTTAACGTATTCAGCCTCCTCTATTTCTTGATTGTCTATGTAAAGTCTTTGGAAAGCAGATTCATTTAATTGGTTGTATCTTGTAAATGATAGAAAATTTGTTTTGCTGACGTTAAGGAATAATTTCTTAGCGTTAAACCAATTTATATATTTTTTCATTTCACTGTTTGTAATTTTGTATATGGTGTCTATAGCTTTATGGCTGCCAAAACATTCGTCTGATCTGCAAATAATATTAGTGATAGTAGGTTACTGGCATTAGGTAAATCATTCATATATAATAAGAACAGCAGTGGTCTAAGAATTGAACCTTGAGATACCGCGAGGTATACCGCAAACTACTTTTTTGTTTCCTGAGATAGTTCCATTAAACCGCTGTGTCCTATCAGTCAAGTAATCCAAAGCCATAATGTGATAGTTTTAAAAATAATATTGCATAGTCAATGGTGTCAAAAGCTTTGGAATATACCTAGCGTATGGTTTTTTCTAGTGACTCACAGATTTTTTTCTATCATATTTTCTGAGATTGACAGATAATTGAATTTTTTTCCAAAACGTTAAAGATTCTATTATAGTACAATCTTTCCAGAGGTTTTGAGAAAAGTGGAAGTACGTACTGAGATGGGTCTATAGTTAGTAAAGTCAGATGCGTCTAGCTTTATAAATAGGTGATACACGTGCTATTTTAAAACGATGGGAATACACCCTGGGAAAGTGTGAGATTGCAGATGTGGTTTAGTGGGGTTAGTATTTCTGTGATACACTGGTTAAAAAAACTATACAGGTAAGCTGTTAATTATTTTGTAACTAATTTGACTTGGTGCTGTTGCTGACCATGGCAGCAACAGCACCAAGTCAAATTAGTTTCAAAATATTCAACAGAATATTTATTAAATAGTAAAGCCATACAATTCGTAGGCCTACAACAACGCATAGTCCGTCTTCAAATATGCGTTCGTGACGTACTTATCGACGTCATTCACGACAGATTAGTCATTCTACACGTCGCGTAGATAATTATGACGTCATAGGATGGGTTGATAAAGTGGAAAAGTCTATTAGCGGGGAAGCCCCAACGTAGGCTAAATCCATCTTTGTGTATAACGGATGGTGATGCTTATAATCGATGTTGCTAAGATTCAGTCGATATAGTAATAAGAGCTGCCTTAGCACGAATTTGTTAGATTGTATTAATCTAATCATTGGCAGAAGTTAATCTATGAATATTTATATAAGTTAACAAGTTATTTCTTCAAATTTACAAGTTGTTTTACAAACTTAACAAATCTATATTAGTTATCCTTATCAGTAGTCGCGTTAGTTCTTGAATACGCAGTTATTAAACTGTATATAGAGAGAAAGGCAACCTTTCTTCGGAATCCGAATCTTCCAGTCATCAGGCTTAGTGTTGGCCAGTCAATTCAGACACCGACCGACATCTCAAGTAAGCTTAAGAAGTATCCAATTTCTTCAATATGAACCTATATGTATATATCCATCCTAATTGGTGTAATAAAAGAATGTGACGATAACGGTTGTCTAGGTTCTAATACGCCGTGGCTGACCGATGGCTACGATGGGGTTAATAATTTGCTCGCGGGCTACGGCAGAGCCACAACCACCACCCATCCGCCCAAGCACTCACTGGGGATGTGAGACGTGGTATCAATTAAAATTACCTGCGCATGTGCAAGCTTATGCATTGTTCGACGCTTAGAAAGAGCACGAAAAGTTAGAGTCAACTGGACACACTGTTCTCCATGCACGAGCCAGTGGACAAGTGGCATAGTGTTAATACTATATGCCCTGGCATGGAAAGAAGGTGGTACATTAAAAATACGTTCGTGGAGCCTGGAATGTCAGGAAGCCATATGAGGGATTTTGGAAATTAAGTGAACGTACGCTAAGCTATACCTGGAAAACCACCGCCTAATTAATCTCGCCAACTGCCTTTGGAGTGCACACTGAACACCAACGACCACTCAACACAAGCATGCTAGTCACTGGACAATCCAAAGCATGGACTCTGATAGGCATGGGGAGTGGCTTACTCGCCTTGCTGAGTATAAAAGGGCAGAGATTCTTGAGAATGTTAAATGTTTAACCCTTTTAAACTGAGGAATAATTGTTATGCAAGTGGCCGAGAAGATTATTCGAATTCCACTTGGAGAAGAGCTGGACAGTGTCATGAACATAATGTTCTGGAATGAGGCTTTAAACAGAACACGTCTCCTCTACTAGGTGTGTTACTGGTTCCCGATGCTATAATAAACGTGTAGGACTCTGCTGTTATAGTGTATGGGGCATATTTAAATGCTAAATCCGCATTTGATGTTGTACATCAAGACAGTTTATACAGATAAATCAATGATGACGACGACGACGACGACGACGATGATGATGATGATACATTAAAAACACCATGCAACTTCAAATGAGTCCTTCATCTTCGGCCACGGTTTCCTGCTGTTAGTGAGAGTCCTTAATTATATAAGCTCCCTTGGATTCCCTTTTGTCGTTAATGTACTCAGTTCAGCTTCCAGATCGGTAGGTAGCAACCGTAGCAGCTTTGTTCTCTTAGACATTGGCACGGAGGATGGAAAATTCCAATACTTTCTGTGCTGTGGCATTCGCAGAACGTGGCTTAACAGATCATGCTTGTTTGACCACCTTCTCTGACAGTGGAACTGTATTGCATATAGTGTATAGCGCATTGTTGGAGATTCTTCGTACGAATGTGTCTGCGATGACAGCCACCAAGCCACCAAGCTTATCTAGGGAAACTGAGGGGCCTTCGGAGCTTCCTATCTGGATTTCAGCTTTCAGTTTTCTTTATTTTCTCAGGCCAGTAGTAGTGGCATCATCAGCAGTAGCAGCAGCAGTGGCAGTTTTCTTTAGCATTGTTCTCAAAGTAATCTTTATTGTTGTCATGATAATCATCCTTCTTGTCGCAGTAATCGTCGATATTGTCAAAGTAATAGTTAAATTTGTTATTACAATCGTTAATTTTGTCAGTGTGATTGTTAATGCTGTAATAGTAATAGTCAATGGTGCCATAGTAATCATCAATGGTATGAGATGGGCTTGTGTGCAGTGTCCTGTAGTGGGAAATTATGAAAATCCAGTTGCTCTCAGATAGTAGGGCTATCTCATGCATTTTACGGTAGATATGGATATTCAAGTGGCTACTTTTTACTTTGAATTGCCCTTCGCATCTAAAAGAGAAAAAAATCCTCTACAATTAGAGGGGATGGGGCGGAGGGGTGGGTGGGGTGTGTGAGCTAAATACATATTTGCTTACTCCCAGCAATGTTTTTTTGGACACACTGAAGATGAATAGGTGTTAGCATCCATGTACCTGAATTAAGAGCATCTTAAATATATGCCTCATGGAATCACCTCAGCTGCAGCAGTTGTCTTTGCTATCCAATATATCCGTCTGCTATCCTAAATCCAGAATCTTCCAATTCATGGTTCATCGGCAAAAAATGTGCTATGGTAAAGCACACGGCACAAATCCTGCAGTAACTCTTTCAAGTCAGAGATTCATTTCTAGCTATGTCACGCCCATTTCTAGCTGAGCTCCGCTCATGCTTCTCTCATGTTGGAATCGATTTATATACTTTGAACCGCGAGTTTGGAGAATCCCAATTTCAAGGCAATTCTATGCCTACAGGTAAGTTGTTGAATATTATTAACTGATTTGGCTGTTGCTGGCAGCACCCAGGCAGATCAGTTTCAAAATATTCAACAGAATGTTTATTAAAAAGAAAATCCATCAATGCATCAAAGAGATAAAACTCGTACACTTGACGGACTTTTAAATACTCATGACGGAGCTAGATACGTTATTCATTACGCATTTTAATTATAACGTCAGCCTACAAGTGACCTAATTGATTATGATGTCATATACTTGAGGGACAAATCGGATCTATCCAATTACTGATGTTACATATAAAAGTATGCATATACCCCATCTCAGCCACCCCCTTGCGGACACTCATGAAGGATAAGCGTTCAAGAAATCACGGGGAAATAATAATAATAATTTAGTGTTTAATCCCATTAGACCGATATCTCGTGTGTGGGTGCGTGCGTGCGTGCGTGCGTGCGTGCGTGCGTGCGTGCGTGCGTGCGTGCGTGCGTGCGTGCGTGCGTGCGTGCGTGCGTGCGTGCGTGTGGTGGTGGTGGTGGTGGTGTGTGCGTGTGTGTGTGCGTGACCTTAACCTATTAAGATTAACCTAAATCTCAAAGTCCAGATTTATAGGCGATTCTAATGTTCATACAATGATGTATGATCGGGGTACCCGGATCAACTTTATTAACCCTTTTACCATCGTATTTCCAATTTCTCAATTTCAAGTAAAATGTACAGGTAAGTTGTTGAATATTTGGAAACTAATTAGACTGGGAGATGTTGCTACCATTGGCAGCAACACCTGGTCAAATTAGATTCTAAATATTCAACTAAATATTTATGAGACAATAAAGCGGTGAAGGGTTAAATACCTGAGATGATCAAGGCGTTATCAGCAACAAGGTCATGTTTGCTAAATATTTAACCGATGCAGTCCTAAATACTAAAATACGCCAAAATACTTTTAATAAATATCCCGTTGAATATTTAAAAATATTCTGCTGAATATTTTGAAATTATTTTGACTGGGAGATGTTTCTGTCAAATTAGTTACAAAATAGTTAACAGCTTACCTGTATAGTTACCTTGAAATTGAAACTATGGGAATTTAGGGTTCAAATGGTTAACACCGTACTCGCGATTTGAACGAATGGAAGACAACACATTTTTGAAAACTTATCACTGATATGACTGGCTTTTTAAGAAACCAGTCATGGTAGTAAACAACTTTCAAAGATTTATTTCATAGGTCTAAGTGACTATTTATAAATAATAGGACTAATGTTTACCACACTTGCAATGTGTCGCGTGCTTTAGGGGTTAAACATTTTTACTGCCTACGAACTAAGACACTGGACTAGAACACAGACTGATCGCAATGTTAATTTTCTGTTATTGAGCCCACGTTAAGCAGCAACATATTAAAGAAACGTTAATAAAAAACCCAACTGAGAAGGACTTAGAACTCGAACGCGAATTTAAGTAAAGGTCACAAGGCTGAGACAAAGGGTTCTTTGCATACCTGGACAGGCAAAGGTCTGAAATGTAATCACACCATTTTGGATGGTTCAACAATAAGGTAGGCAAGGTAAACTGTATTGCGATCTGTACAAACATATAGAAGCAGCAGCAGCAGTAGTAGTAGTAGTAGTAGTAGTAGTAGTAGTAGTAGTAGTAGCAGCAGCAGCAGCAGCAGCAGCAGTAGTAGTAGTAGTAGTAGTAGTAGTAGTAGCAGCAGCAGTAGCAGCAGTAGCAGTAGTAGTAGTAGTAGTAGTAGTAGTAGCAGCAGCAGCAGCAGTAGTAGTAGTAGTAGTAGTAGTAGCAGCAGCAGCAGCAGCAGCAGCAGTAGCAGTAGTAGCAGTAGTAGTAGCAGCAGCAGTAGTAGTAGCAGCAGCAGTAGCAGCAGCAGCAACAGCAGTAGTAGTAGTAGTAGTAGTAGTAGCAGCAGCAGCAGCAGCAGCAGTAGTAGCAGCAGCAGCAGCAGCAGCAGCAGTAGTAGTAGTAGTAGTAGTAGTAGTAGTAGCAGCAGCAGCAGCAGCAGCAGTAGTAGTAGTAGTAGTAGTAGTAGCAGCAGCAGTAGCAGCAGTAGCAGTAGTAGTAGTAGTAGTAGTAGTAGTAGTAGTAGTAGTAGTAGTAGCAGCAGCAGCAGCAGCAGTAGCAGTAGTAGTAGTAGTAGTAGTAGTAGTAGTAGTAGCAGCAGCAGCAGCAGCAGCAGCAGTAGTAGCAGTAGCAGTAGTAGTAGTAGTAGTAGCAGCAGCAGCAGCAGTAGCAGCAGTAGCAGTAGTAGCAGTAGTAGTAGTAGTAGTAGTAGTAGTAGTAGTAGTAGTAGCAGCAGCAGCAGCAGTAGCAGCAGTAGCAGTAGTAGTAGTAGTAGCAGCAGCAGCAGCAGCAGTAGCAGTAGTAGTAGCAGCAGCAGTAGCAGCAGTAGCAGTAATAGTAGTAGTAGTAGTAGTAGTAGTAGTAGTAGTAGTAGTAGTAGCAGCAGCAGCAGTAGTAGTAGTAGTAGTAGTAGTAGTAGTAGCAGCAGCAGCAGCAGCAGCAGTAGCAGTAGTAGCAGTAGTAGTAGTAGTAGCAGCAGCAGCAGTGGCAGCAGTAGCAGTAGTAGCAGTAGTAGTAGTAGTAGTAGTAGCAGCAGCAGCAGCAGCAGCAGTAGCAGCAGTAGCAGCAGTAGCAGTAGTAGTAGTAGTAGTAGTAGCAGTAGCAGCAGCAGCAGCAGTAGTAGTAGTAGCAGCAGTAGCAGCAGCAGCAGCAGCAGCAGCAGCAGCAGCAGCAGTAGTAGTAGTAGTAGTAGTAGTAGCAGCAGCAGCAGCATTTGTTGTGGTTGTTGTCGGTTTTGTTGTTGTTGTTGTATCCGCAATAGCAACAGGAACACGAGCAACGCTGCCGCTTTTTTAATGATCTTTCATACAGGAACGTTTTGTCTTCAGAAAGGATTCTTTATATGAAGCCGCTCTGGTGCGCAGTAATGTTTAGGGAATAAAGCGAATAATAACTCACATAAGCACAGGTCCAGAATTTCTGCGTAAAATATTAAGCAGTAAAGATACATCGAGAACATTATATCACCAAAATAAAATTGAATTTTCCACAATTTATTTGAAACCTATCAGCTAATGTCGCTTTGACCATATCATGGCGGATCCGTTCAAAACCGCCGTCTGAAGTGACCTTGAGGAATGTTCATTTGCATGCCAAGAGAAGATCATGTTTTGAAGATTTACCACTGTAATGGGTGGCTCGATAACCGAGCCAGTCATTGCAGTGGTAAATATTCAAAAGATGGTCTTCTCAAGTTCTCCTGACCTGCAAATGAACAGTCAATAAGCAAATATCTGTATTTTCTTGACTAATGTTGGACATTAACGAGTTTAACATATCTTTACTGCAGATGTACCTATAACTAGACAGCATCCAAGGGAGGTAAGCATGCGCTATGGACGTGGCGACAATTCTCGTGTTGATCTTCGTGTTTCTGCTAGCTCTGTATTTCTGGCCCCGTGATTCCAAACTTCCACCCGGACCACGTCCACTGCCACTCATCGGAAACCTACATTTTCTGTTATACAAGGATGGTATGTCAGAAATAAAGAATTGTCAGAAACGATATGGTGATATATCGTCTTCATATCTCGGTAAGTATAGAGTAATGGCAGGTCTGTCACTCCATCTATGACATCATAGTCAGATTACATCACGTGTTAGCTGACGTCACAATCAAATGACGAAAGTGACAAAGATCAGTCACGGACGTGTCGGAATTGTATACTTTTGGTGCGGTGACTATTTAGTAAACTCTAAATTAATTTTGTTGAATCTTTTGAAACTAATCGGACTGGCAGCTGTTGCAGTAACGCGTCCCAGTCAAATCAGTTTTAAAATGTTCATCAGCTGTCCTGTAAAGTTGTCTTGAAATTAAGACACTGAAATATCAAGCGTTAAAGGGTTAATTGTCATTTGAGAAAGCATGCCCACCGCCGCAGCCAGCTGCAATACAAGTACCACCGCCACCGCCGCCGCCGCCGCCACCACCACCACCACCACCACCACCACCACCACCACCCACCCCCACCCCCACCCCCACCCCCACCCCCGCCACCACCACCACCACCACCACCACCACCACTCTATGGCAGCAACAGGTTCCTACCAAATTTGTTTTCAAATAGTCAGCGCCTCACCTGTCTCACCTTGAAATTGAGATGTTGGCAGCTCCGGATTCAAAGCGTTACGCACATATTCTAGAAATCAGTGTCTGAGCCGGTTGCTCTCTTCCTGTCTCTTGGTAGATACACGAGACTGCCACTGGTTTAAAATTTTGCAACCTTATATCATGTCTGCACCATGTGAACATGGCTAGATCATTACCGCCGCCCGTCGCCCCGTAAAGGAAAATGGTATTGCGATCGTGTCTGCCTGCCCTCCTGTCCACCTGCCTGCCTGTCTGCCTGCCTGCATGCCTGCCCGCCTGCCTGCCTGTCTATCTGCCCTGAGCAGTGGTGTAACCAGATATATATTTTAGATAGACTTTTGAATGTATAATGTGTGAATGATGCCAGGACAATATGTATAGAATATCTGCCATGGCATATATACATTTTCTTTGGTAGGCCGCTTAAAGCCTCGTCGTAATAATATGCAAATTGACAGTATCATGAAGACTAAATACCGTAATTTTATTTTCACCATTGCGCCCTTCAGCCAGCACATTTGGCAGTGGCGTTGATAGTCAATATGGGACCCGATCAACAAATCCAGTCAAATCCTCAATGATGATCTGTGAGAAGGTTCATTCTCTTCTGGGAGGGTTTTCAAAACATTCAAGTCACACACCACCACCCCCACCCCCACCACCCTTTTCCAATGTGACAAAAAACGGGATGGCGAGTGTCTGCAATCTCTGATTGCTCTTGTTACATCTGTGCTTCAGGTCCGTATCTAGTCGTCACGTTGAACAGCTATAAGGTGATCCATGAAGCTTTGGTGCAGAAAGCAGACGTGTTCTCCGCCAGGCCATTGTTCTTAGCCGGCGCGCAGGCGTACAGTCACGGTAAAGGTAAATCTTTATTCATGATCATGACATGTCAATCAAACATACTTTCATTATTATCTCACCTGGCCTGAATGCAATTATAGAAATGCCGTCAGTTTAAGTGACGTCCCGAACGTATTGATGGAATAAAGAGACACAGCAGGACATATAGTTAATTAATTTGAGTACTATTTTATGAGGAGCAGACGACCCAGGGATGACGATGTCTGAAATGTCAATCTATGAAATTCAAACAAGAAACTCGACCATAGGCCGAATTCGAAAACTCAATTGCAATTTTAATCAGTTTAAATACCTAATTTACTTCAAGTTGCTACGATATATATCGTAGCAAATTGAAGTAAATTTAGCTATTTAAACTGATTAAAATTACAATTGAGTAGGCCTATGCATTATGGTAGACGACCATTTGCACTCAACGATTATACTTTTACACAATTCACACTTGAAGGCAGTCCGAGTCAGCTCTGATTCAACCCTCCCAGGGACCCATCAGTCTGTCAAAATATCTGTCACAGGGGTGGGTTGAGTCAGGGCAGACTCGGACTAACTGCAAGGGAACCTGCTATAGACGTGGGTACATAAACAGACGTAAAGTCTTGATACACCCTGGGGACATTATTTTCACCGTACATTCGTCAAGTAGCTAAGGTAAATATGCTTAATTCTGTAAACTTAGGATCTGTCGGGTTTTCTGAACTGCTTAGAAGATCCCGGGAATGTGTGTTAGGCCTATTTATCATTTTTGGTGCTGGAAATAAAGTTTAATTTAAAGATTCATGTTCTAGCATAAATATTGGTTGAAGTGACAGTTTACCTGCGCATGTTTTTGGTTTTCCTAATTGGCGCGTGCAAAATGACGTCATATTGAAATACATCACTTGCTGGCTGACGTCACAATCAAAATGAATTTTCAAATGGTCCGTTGCAAAACTGTCCAATTGTATGTCTTAACATTCTGTTGAATATTTTGAAAGTAAAATTTGAAGTGCGAGCTGATGTAGCCAAAGGCCATCATAGGCAGGAAGAGCTCCCAGTCAAATTCGCTTTAAAAAATGTCCACAATTTTCATGTAAAATTTAGATTCTGGCAATTTCACAGTTCAAAGTTTCAAATCGATTCTAACAATCGTAAAAATGTAGGCGGAGCTTAGTTAGAAATGGGCGTGGCATGACTATAAATGGATCTCTCTATTACATCCCAGGTCTAGTGTTTCAGGACGGTGCACCATGGCGGAAGATGCGTCGCTTCAGTTTGAGAGCACTCCGGGATTTTGGTTTCGGTAAGGCAGCTATGGAGGAGCGTATTCTGCAGGAATGTGCCGTCGTTATGAGTGAAATTGAGGGCTATGACGGGAAAATATGGTCGGACACGAAGGGCCTGTTCCCTAAAGCTTCATTCAACGTAATCTGCACACTCGTGTTTGGCCAAAGGTATGTACCATACACCGTCAATGCATCATCACTAGGAATTTACATACGCAGAATGAACGTATTCACTGACCGAATGGAGGAAGCTAGTTTAGCTATGCCCCGCCCATCTCTAGCTATGCCCCGCCCATCTCTAGTTAAATTCCAACCAGACTTCACCCCTGTTGTGATGCCTGAACTCATTGACTCTCAATTTCCAGAAAATTATACCTGTAAGCTGTTGAATATTTTGAAACTAATTTGACTGGGTGCTGTTGCTGCCTATGGTAGCAACAGCGCCCAGTAAAATTTGCTTCAAAAAATTCACCAGAATGTTTATTAAATAATAACGACATACAATTCGTACAACAACGCTTAAGTCCGTCATCAATTACGCGTTCATGAACAACTTATCTACGTCATCCTACATGCCACGTAATTGATTATGACGTCAAATGATGGATGGATAAACTTGAAGGGTTCAATATTCTCAGTTGTGCCAGTCCGCTCTGAACCATTTACCACGTACTACACTCTCTGGCTGACGTTCCACCCTCTTGTCAGCTGTTAGTGTTCATAGATGGTACTACAATGATGGACAATCATCACGACTAATGCTCTATAAAACAATAAAAACAGAATTCCATTTCGAAACATATTTAAAGTTACTCCCATATCGCGACATAATACGTCTTCTTCATTTCCGCACCAACAACCACCGACTCGCAATAAAAACACAAAGATGGATTGGTATTGAGAAAAACGAGCGTCTTTGCCCTAAGTGTAATGTAATAGAAGATGAAAATCACTTTCTGTTTAAATGTTAAATATATAATATACAACGAAATAAGTTCATGATACTATATTATTCAAACCAAAAATAACGAATAAAAGACTCGTGGACTTGTGTCAATATGCAACAAACCGATACTTGCTAAACTCTGTAAATTTGTACCACTGTCCAAGAAAGTCTTCTACTACTGTTGCTACTGCTGCTGCCATTGCTACTGCGTCTATTACTACTACTGCTGCTACTGCTACTACTGCTACTACTACTACTACTACTACTGCTACTACTGCTACTACTACTACTACTACTACTACTACTACTACTACTACTACTGCTGCTATTACTACTACTGCTACTACACCTATTGCTGTTACTGATACTACAACTTCTACGTAATCTTTCTTATTACCACCGCCAAAGGTATAAATGCTAAACCGACCTCATACGCCATTACAACAAATTTTGAAATCTAGGTGCTCTCAGGCGGCCTCTCCTGCATTTTCTCAGGGAAATTTAGACCTGCCGCTGGGGTAAATTTTTAGTACTTTTGTTATTTTCACAGAACTATAATATATTTTTAAATTTTATGCCCCAGGGGGGGGGCATGGCCCGATGCCCCCCCCCCTAAATACGCCACTGCAGTGGTTTGGGGGACTCCTTCCCACCCCACTCCGGAAAATTTTTAAACATAGATGCTCAGAGAGGGCTTCTGAGACACAGTTTTCACCATTTCTTTAGTCCAAATATGAAATAACTAATGAAAATTTTGTCTCAGAGGGCTTCTCTGAGCATCAACTTTTTTTAATGTTTTTGGAGGTGACTCTTGTAGCCACATCGCGTCACGGTCACTTATTAATGCCACTTTGGTTCATAACTATGCAAAATTAAGAAATGAGATTATGGCTGTTTGAAATTTTATATGGCAGTATCAAACACAAATTGTCAGACAGTGAAAAACATGGTAACCATATGATGTCCATATCTGTTCCTACCTTGCTACATTTCATCCATCCTTTGGTCTGATATTCACAGTCTTGAACCTGCTGTTTGGATTTCGTGAACGAAATTCAGAAAGAATCTCTGAGGATGATAGTTTGTTTACAATATCTTTGTTTATGGACATTATTAAGAGAGAACTGAGTCTTCTCTCCACCATTGTTGATCGTATCTTTGTCTTTACATGTGTCAATGTGGAAAAGGTTCTCTCACAACTTGCAGTGGTAACAGGAAGTGTAAGAACAAGCTTGAAAGGCAGATAAACATTTGGAAACATTTGTTTCAAACTGGCCTGTGACAAAGATTTCATAACATCACGCAGTGTCTCACATTGTTCCATATTTATCTTTAGATAGTCAGTGAAAACAGTCAGTTCATTTTTCAACTGTGACACTGGTAATGTAATGTCATGCCTAAACATGTCAATAAATTTTAATATTGAATCTGAATCTGATGTAAGTAAATTATCCCGGATTGCTGCTGGCTCCAAAAGACTGATGCTAGACATAATAATTGTATTGCGTCCTGTGAAACGCCGGTTCAATTCTGCTGTCATATTATTCAAGATGAACATATAAAACGTCACTCTATAGTACAATCTTGGGTCATGCATGTCAGATGCATTTTTATTATTGTTATCAATCCTTGAAGATACACGCCGTTGTCTGATTTCTGATGGCACAGTTATGCCATAGCGTTCACATAATTTCACTGCAGTATCGAAATAAAATTGGAACTTTGATTCATTTTTGCGAGTATCCAATACAGTTATAATGCTTGATACTAAAGACATAGCATTTGAAAGGTTCTGGTTCTTAGCTTGTAATACACTGGAGAGAACTTGGGTAGCTTCAAATTGATCAAGAAGAATTAGGCTAGAAAGCACAAACTCAAATGACTGTAGAGATATGAGGAGCCCAGCCGCTTCAGCACAGATTTTTTGATCATGTTCAACATCAGCTATTTCTTCTAGTGTATCTATAAGAGCGTCATAACATGTATCTACAGCACGTAATCCAGCAATTTTACTATTCCATCGAACATCTGTTGCTGATTTTAATGTTACTGGTTGAACACCTTTAGCTTTTTGATGTTTTAATAGTAGATCATGTCGTTTGGCACTAGCATTGAAAAATGTGGTGAGTTTCCCTACAGTCCCTAATGTGTCACGCGCTAGTCTCACATTGTCCACAGCCGATTCCAACACCAAATTTAAATTGTGGGCATAGCAATGAAGGTAAGGGGCCCTTGGATTAATCTTACTCACAAGAGCTTGCACTCCATTGTTTTCACCTGACATAACTGAAGCCCCGTCGTATCCCTGTCCACGACAGTTCATTATGTCGATGTCCATTGATCCCAGAAACTGTGTACACTGTGTAACAATATGACGTGCAGTTTGTCCACTGTCAAGATGGCAGACACCTAGAAAACGCTCTTGAATGTCACCACTGGCATCTACGTATCTAATAACAAAGCACAGTTGTTCTTTGTGACTGCAGTCCATGGTTTCATCCATTAACAATGTATAAAATGTAGCATCTCGTATTTCGTCGCATAATGTTTTTGTTGTGCAGTTCGCAACACAGTCGATAATAATGTTCTGTATATCAGACGAGACACCCTGAGCATTTTTATTACCGGTTGTAAAGTGGTCATCTAAAACTGTGTCATACTTAGATAATACGCAGAGCATGTCTCTATAATTGCCCTTGTTGTGTGAAGTTTCACTTTCATCATGCCCCCTAAATGGTAGGTTGTGAGTTGCCAAATACTTTACAACATCAATTAAACGCTCTAGAATTTTAACATTTTGGTGTTTTTCATTTTCCTCCGAAGCCAGGACTTGTTCTCCCTGGTAATTAAGTTTTACATCGACACGATTGCCAGTTTTATGCACGTTGAGCATTTCGACACATTGCCTATGACACTTGGACAGTGCATGTTTTTGTAAACGCTCAGCTGCACGATGCCAGTTATTAAAACCATCAGTGGTGAAAGCATCTTCTGAAAAGTTCCAACACTGATTTGCGAATAATCTACATGGATAGCAAAATGCTCTGTCCAGAGTTGGTGAATATTCTATCCATGTGTATGTGGCATACCAACTGGGGTTGAAGCTTCGTTTTTTATTGTGAACGACAATACTAGGAAATGTAGCATTTCTTGGTTGGCATGCTCCAAGAGATAGTAGCACATCCGATTCTAGGTTTTTACATGGATCGTTTGGCAATAATCCATGCTTAACAGACATGTGCGTATTGCTGGATTCTGTCTCGGTCAGCTCAGCCTCAAATGATAAGTTACTGCTAGGATCACTAGAGTTGTTAGCTACGGTGGCGGTCGATTGACTCGATTCAGCTATGGTGGTGGTCAATTCAGCTACGGTGGTGGTCGATTCAGCTACGGTGGTGGTCAATTCAGCTACGGTGGCGGTCGATTCAGCTACGGTGGCAGTCGATTCAGCTACGGTGGTGGTCAATTCAGCTATGGTGGTGGTCAATTCAGCTACGGTGGTGGTCAATTCAGCTACGGTGGTGGTCGATTCAGCTACGGTGGCGGTCGATTCAGCTACGGTGGTGGTCGATTCAGCTACGGTGGTGGTCAATTCAGCTACGGTGGCGGTCGATTCAGCTACGGTGGCGGTCGATTCAGCTACGGTGGCAGTCGATTCAGCTACTGTGGCGGTCGATTCAGCTACGGTGGCAGTCGATTCAGCTACGGTGGCAGTCGATTCAGCTACGGTGGCAGTCGATTCAGCGTCATTGGCCTGAACATTTTCTGGACATTCAGATTTGTCCTCGTTAGTACTATCAGTATCACTTCTTCTGGCTTTAGGGAAGAATGCTGTGATTTTAGATGTATGTGCGCGTTTCATGGCTGTAAATAGTGTCTATGTCAACTTCCTTGAAAACTACATAACTACAAATGTCAAATTAGCGTAGTAGCACTGTTATCTGTTTGTACGTTGAACCCGAAAGATTCAATGATCAAAATCAAATACATGTTGGAAAAGAATGGCATATCGACGATATGCCATTCTTTTCCAGAGCCAGCAGCAAAGAGTTTAAGAGTCAAAGACCATGGTGCACAATTTGGAAATAATTCTGCTGGAAGATGTTGCTGTCTATGCTCCAGCAAAATTGTTTCCAAAATATGTACTCGTTTGTCTATAAAAGTTTAAAAAAATAAAATTTTTAAGTCTGAATGCTATGATGTAAAACGATTTGTTGAACAGTTTGACACTAATTTGACTTGAAATATTTGCGATTTTGTCACAACGCAATTGGATTTCAGTCAAATTAGTTTCAAAATGTTCAACTTTCCTGTAGGCCCAATGCTGTCTTTTGACTTACATTCGAGATTACTGAATCTTGAGGGTTCAATGAAAAACAATATTACGCGACAGGCTATTATAAATGTCCTTGTATGTCACAGACATTTCATTGTCGACTTTTGCTACTCACCAGCTTTAAGCTTGACTTATGGCACAATTAAAATTATAAACACGTTATTCATAATCAACCTATACCAATGACGGTCATGACCGAATAGCACGAATCATGCGAGGCGATTGTTGATAAAAGTGCACAGGTCAGTCAGCGCATGCAGCAGTCTGACTGTCTGAACAGAGCTGCGCAGCACGAGGCTGATGCAATAGTGATGTAACTAACGCATTTGGAAGGCGGAATGAATCATGGAAATTAATATATGTTAATACATCTGTGGTCACAGATTTCAGATAATGATTCCCGAATCCCGATGTCCATTCATATTAAGCGGAAATTTGGGAAGTTGGGGGCAAAATAACAAGTTTCTGATATATAAATTCTATATGATATAGCTATTGACAACTGTGATAAACGTTATAAAAGTGAAAGTTATGGATGTCAGCAAGTTTCCGCCACGTCATACATGTGATATGGAAAATTTATGCATTACACATTTTAAGTGAGGCAGCTGAGTGGGGGCGGGGGTGCAGGGGGAGGGAGGGGGAGGGGGGGGGGCAGGGTGTGTGTGTGGGGGGGGGGGGGGGGTGCACGTTCCCTCCCTATGGCTTCGCCTATGCCTGAGTGAAATAAAGAAAACTGAAAACTGCTGGTAGCAGGATAGATTTAAAAAGGGGTAGATCGCTCGTGACCTTACCAAAAGCGGCGTTTCACAGATCAGTATTTTCTCGCCGACCTCGTTTATATAAGAATATCATATTACTAACAAAACCGTATTTTTGTTGTAAATTCCATTTCCTAGTTGAACAAAATGTCAGATTAAAGGGGCCTATTCGCACCAAAATGCTTGAAAATAAAATTGTTAAAATTGTTTACTTTTAGAGGCCTAAATTCTGTATCTAAATGTAATAAAATGAAACAAATCTTTCAGAAATTAATATAATTTTTGGAGTTGTGAAATTGAATTAGGGACTCGTGTTTCTAATTCAATTTCAGAACTTATAAAATTATATTAATTTATACGCAATGAGATCTTCATATGTTAAGATTTATTTCGTTTCATTGCATCTATGCACATAAATTAAGCTTCTAAAAGTACATAATTTTAACAATTTAATTTTGAAGCATTTCGCTGTGAATATACACCTTTAATACATTCGGCCAAATTTTATTTGTGATAAAATAATATAAATCCATGTCATGAGTGTCCGACTACCATAGATATCGTATGTACTTGCTAGATCGCAGCGGCATTTCGGAGTTCAGTCTTTTCTCACCGGATGTAGGCCTATAGTCCCCAAAATAATATGTTTTTGTTACTAAGCCTATTACGTAGTCGAATAAAGTGTCAGATTAATATAGACAATACAATTTTATGTCCACTCTGAGTTTCAGATTTGACCACGGTGATCCAGAATTTAAAGAGTTTCTGTCCAAGCTGCGTCTGGCAATGCGGACAGGTCCTCCAGTTCCGGTGGAGTTTATCTTCTCCGGTTTTAAATATGTCAAGAAAATCCTGCCAATCTCCCTGGTAGGTTTCACAGACTGAGCCATTGTTTTTCTTATTGACCTATTTATGTATCCACTCACTCAACCACACGCTTATTCACCTACCCGCTAGCCTGTCTACCCACCTGCCCGCCCCACCACCCCAACTGACGGAACGACCGATTAACCAACCAACCAACCAACCAACCAGCCAACCAACCAACCAACCAACCAACCAACCAGCCAACCAACCAACCAACCAACCAACCAACCAAACAACCAACCAACCAACCAACCAACCAACCAACCAACCAACCAACCAACCAACCAACCAACCAACCAACTAACCAACCAACTAACCAACCAACCAGCCAACCAATCGACCGACTGACCAACCAACCAACTAACTGACGTTACCGACCGGACAACCAACTGACCAATCAACCAATCGTTTCCATATCCATTTGACATCGCCCTCAACTGACCATAAATCTTAGGTCAATATCAACAGACGCCGTGTGTCTCAGATTTCACAATTTTCAGACAATAGATCCATTTCTAGCTATGGCCCGCAGATTCAGTAAAATCCAGAACTCCAAGAATCCCATTAACTGCTAAACTATGGCAACAACAGCGCCCAGTCAAATTAGTTTCAAAATATCCAACACACTGTTTATTAATAAATAGTAAAGACATACAATTCGTACACTGGGCAGACTATTCAATGTTTATGAGGGAGGTACGTCCTTCATTGCGCATTTTGATTGTGACGGCAGCCTACATGTGGCGTAATGAGGGATTCCAGTTTATCCATCAATCCTATGACGTCATAATCAACTACGTGGCGAGTAGGATGACCTCATAATCAATTACGTCTTGAATGGCGTCACTAGGTTCTCCACACAAGCTTAATTGATGAGGGACTAAGTGTTGTTGTGCGAATTGTATGTCTTTACTATTTAATAAGTATGCTGTTGAATACTTTGAAACTTTTTTTGACATGGCGCTGTTGCGTAGTTTCAAAATAGCCAACAACTTACCTGTATAGTTTTCTGGAAATTGATAGTTCAGGAATTAATCGATCCCACCACCGGCGAAGTATGGGTGGAGCTTAGCTAAAGATTGGCTGGGCATACCTAAAACTGGATTCCTCCATTGATTATGACAAAATAGGGCCTATACTTGAGCGACAGATCTCGCGCAAATTTTCAGCTCCATAATGCTTGCACATTAGTCCAGTAAAACTACAAATTAACCTAGAACAAATTGCAACAGAATTTATTTCTTTTCTGCGGCATTCATGGGACTGCCAGGTGTCACATATCAAAAGTCCTCCAAAATCCCTCGATGGGAAAGTGGGTAAATTCGCATATTTAGCTACCGCCATTATCCGAATAATGAAACTTCCCTTACCTGCTTCATTCCGCAAATAAACGAAGTAGAAATGTTGTCTAAGCTCTGACTTTCATGGTCACGGAAGACAGTAAGCAATTGGCAATATTGCCTTGAACCACTTGTACAAATTCTCCAAACCACAGATTAAATATGGTTGTATGCACAGGG
Source organism: Chaetoderma sp. LZ-2023a (assembly GCA_034401795.1). Classification (NCBI taxonomy): domain Eukaryota; kingdom Metazoa; phylum Mollusca; class Caudofoveata; order Chaetodermatida; family Chaetodermatidae; genus Chaetoderma; species Chaetoderma sp. LZ-2023a. Next base: position 191,746,484 of record CM067370.1, on the reverse strand, counting down.
CCGGGGTAATTTAAAAAAATTATATTTAAAGTAAGTTTAATTTTGTTTTTCGCTTTTAAAATTTTATCTAAAATAAATTGCATTTTAATTTTCACTTTTATCTCACAATTTGAATAAATTTCTATACAATTCAATCAGAATATGGACATGGATTTAGATACATGCGTTTTTTGTAACCAGAGCCTAGAAAATGGCTCACAAACTGTTAAGCTTCGAGTTAAAGGCTGTGACGGTATTAACAATGCTAGCAGAGCCAGTGAAAGCGATGTCATAGCTGAAGTAGGACAGAGGGTTCATGTAAAATGTCGACGGGAGTTCATTGATCCCAAGCGGATTGCCCGTGACGCAGAGAAAATTGAACAATCTCCGCCACGCATGCGAACACTCCGTTCAGAAAGTCCAACATTCAATTTTAGTGAACATTGTTTGCTATACGGATACCCTGCAAAAATTCAAGATGGAAAGAAACGTGGCTATGATATTTATCCAGTAAGTACTCATGACTTTCAATGTAGTATCGCCGAGCCCTGTGAGCAGAGAAAAGACGAATGGGGCAAACTTGTAGCTGGGCGGCTTGCCTTCACGCCGGATTTATGTGTTGTCAATGCAGTATACCATCAAAGCTGCAGCGCAAATTTTCGAACCATGAAAAATATCCCTCAGCTGCACTCATCTTGCTCATCCCAAAACATGGAAGGCCAGAAGACTTGGCCAGAGTAAGAGCATTTAGTGCGACAATGGCATTTCTTGAAAATAGTGATGATGAGCAGCTGACCCAGCACGACCTCGTTAATAAAATGCAAGAGTATCTCGATGATAAAGAGAATAAAGCATACAGTACAAAATACATGCAGGATAACATAAAAGATAATTATGGCGATGAAATATTTATTAGCTCTGTGAATGGTAAGCCAAACGTTGTTACCTTTCGTTCTAAAGCATCTACTATTTTGACTGACTTCTATAAGGAACAGAAGAGAAAGGATTCCAAATCAGAGAGCATGCTAATCATCCAGACAGCTGCCAAACTGCTTAGACACGATATTAAGTTAATTGATTCATGCACATCATCTGAAAGCTATCCATCAAGGGAGCAAATGAGCGACCCAGTAAAGGCATTGAATTATTTACCAGAGACACTGCGGGAATTATTGCGGATTTTGTTTACTGGAAAAGACACAGAAATGAAACAGGCATCAGTTGGACAGGCTATTATGCAAGGAACTCGTCCTAGAGTTATTTTGGCAAGCCATTACCTTAGCATCCAAAACATCTCTCAAAATTGATGATGAATGTGTACAAATTGATCCACAACTCCTATTTCAAAGACTCAGTTTAATTGCTACAAATGGATCAAAAGGGAATCCAGCATCTTATTTTGAGTATGAGTTGTGCACTCATCCGCCCGCACTCTTTGATAATTCATCTCTTCCATGGGAAGCAAATAAGCCGGCACTTGCTGATGCATTGTGGAAATTAATTCAAAATGAAGATGCAGTCCTTCCAGATTCTGTCCACTATGTGCTTGATGGAGGAGCTCTATTACACCGTGTTCCATGGCAGCGTGGAGAGACATTTGCAAATGTTTGTCAAAGATATGTAAAATATTGCATAAGCAAATATGGAAAGGCTACAGTAGTTTTTGATGGTTATGACCAAGGCCCAGACATAAAAGATGTAACACATAAGAGGCGAACTCGTGGATCAGGCGCAACTGTTGTACTGACTCCGCAAACAGTTGTAACTCTGAGTAAGCCTGATTTTCTTAGTAACAAGCAGAACAAACATCGGTTCATATCAATCTTAAGTTCATCTCTCGAACAGGCTCGATGCTTAACGATAAAGGCAAGCGGTGATGCTGATGTCTTAATTACGCAAACGGCTATCTTGGCTTCACAGTCAACAAATACTGCTCTTGTTGGAGACGATACCGACCTACTGGTGTTGCTTCTATACCATACTGATATGAATGGCTGTCAGCTATTTTTCAGACCAGAGCCAAAGCAAAATGCAAAGAAACCCCGACTGTGGAATATCAAAATGGCAAAGGAAAAACTCGGGTTCTGTTTGTGCTCACAGCTGTTATTTATCCATGCTATCCTTGGCTGTGACTCAACATCTAGGCTTTATGGAATTGGAAACTCTGCATCCCTTAGCAAAATCCAGTGCTGCAAAGAACTCTCTCAAATTGCTGAAGTGTTTACAATGAGTAATGCGAATAAAGATGACGTGATAAAAGCAGGTGAGAAGGCAATGCTTATTCTATACAATGGCACTTCAATGGATAGTCTAGTTGCTTTGCGGTACAAGCGATTCAGGGAGAAGGTTGCAAAAAGTTCCAAGTATGTTGAAGCACGAGATTTACCACCAACACCCGCATCCGCAAAGTTTCACAGTCTTCGCGTGTACTACCAAATTCAAGTTTGGAGAGGAGATGCTGGAGAAATGGATCCAACAGAATGGGGCTGGAAAGTTCTCAACCACCAAATGCTGCCTGTTAAGACTGACATGCTGGCAGCACGTGGCGATTTACTGTATTCATTTAGATGCAGCTGCAAAACTGGCTGTGAATCAAAGAGATGCACCTGTAGAAAACATGGGCTCAGCTGCACATCCGCCTGCGAAGACTGTAAGGGTCTCATTTGCTCAAATTCAATAACGCTCATTGAGGAAGATGACTTGGATAATTGATGCAAGATGAAATTAGTAGAAACCAGGTACCTATGCCATACTATTTCATCTTAGCTTAGCTTAGAAAACACACAATACCGTGACATAATAAAATATAATATGTATTGTATCAATATCAATGATGGTATTAGGTAAATTCATGCAAGTGGCATAACACAATACATTTAATTTGTGGTGAATATGTCAATCGTATTCATTTATTACTAAAAATGTCCAAAAATACCCAGTCACACATATATTACATACCGGTTTTAAAGAAATAAAGAAAAATGGATTTTACCCTTTCCCCTATTGGAATTTTGGAGGACTTTTGATATGTTGTACATGATGGCCCCCTATACACTGGGCGAGGTAAAAAAATTATGTTGCAATTTGTTCCGGGTTAAAATATTTTTGGCCTAGATTGACTGGACTACATGTGACAAACGTACATCCTTCTCCCTTCCATAACAACTCTAAGTTACCCTCCTCATTATTACAGTGTAAGGCGCCGCTGGTGGTTTTCGCTGAATTTGCTCAAGCATTTGCCAGAAAACAGATCGCTCTTCACCGCAAAACCTATGATGTCACGAATGTTCGTGATTACGTTGACCTTTACGTTAAAGTGACGTCAGAGGAAGAGTCGGACATCGACGGTAACGGATCAATAGCGTATCACTTGTCAGTTTTGTCTCTATTTATTATATACTGCCCAAAATGTTAACCTTTGAATCCAAAAGGCCACATACGAAGAATAATTTACAAACGCAAGAATATGAATGGGAGCTGTTGCTGCCATTTTAACAGAATGTTTATTGAATAGTAAAAACATACAATTCGTGTACTTGACTAAATTTTCAATTGTTCATGACAGAGCTAGATACGTCACTGTGTCATTGTATTGTGACGTCAGCTAGCATAGAGCAATTTTATTACGCCACATTCACTGATAACGATACCGTATTTTGCATAGCCTATGTGCTTCATTGGCAAAGCTTGATGACATTAATTTCACACGGAAATATGTAGGCCTACTCGACTATACGTGTAGAAAACACCTGCTTGAATGTGTCATCCTCGGATATAGCCCTGATTAAATAATGGTGCCACTCACTTCACCCACCCACCCACCCACTCACCCACTCACTCACCCACCCACCCACTCACCCACCCACCCACTCACTCACCTACTCACTCACCCACTCATTCACTCACTCACCCACCCACCCACCCACCCACCCACCCAAGCACTCACTCACCCACCCACCCATCACCCACCCACCCACCCACTCACTCACTCACTCACTCACTCACTCACTCACTCACTCACTCACTCACTCACCCACCCACCCAGCCACCCACCCACTCACTCACTCACTCACTCACTCACTCACTCACTCACTCACTCAACTCACTCACCCACCCACCCACTCACCCACCCACCCACTCACTCACCTACTCACTCACCCACTCACTCACCCACCCACCCACCCACCCATCCACCCACCCACCCACCCAAGCACTCACTCACCCACCCACCCATCCACCCACCCACCCACTCACTCACTCACTCACATCACTCACTCACTCACTCACTCACTCACTCACTCACTCACACCCACCCACCCACCCACCCACCCACTCACTCACTCACTCACTCACTCACCTCACTTACTCACTCACTCACTCACTCACTCACTCACTCACTCACCTCACATCACTCACCTCACTCACTCACTCACTCACGCACTCACTCACTCACACTCACTCACTCACATTCACTCACTCACTCACTCACTCACCCACTTACTCACCCACCCACCCACCCACCCACCCACCCACTCGCTCACCCACTGACTCACCCACCCACCCACCCACTCAATCACATACTCAATCACCCACTGGACTCACCAACCCATCCAACCACTCACTCACTCACTCACTCACTCACTCACTCACACACTCACACACTCACCCACTCAGCCACGTCACCCACTCACACCACGAAAAATACCCCCCAATCACCGACCCGCCCAATCACCCACCCACCCAATCACCCACTCACTCACTCACTCACTCACCCACAACCCACCCACCCCACCCACTGACCCACCCACCCACTCACCAACCCAAAACCTACCACCCACCCACTCATCTACCAATCACCCACCTGCCCAATCACCCACTGACTGACTGACTGACTGACTGATTGACTGACTGACTCACTCACCTCACTTCCCCTACCTACCACCCACCCCACTCACTCACTCACCCATCCGCCCGCCCCGCCCGCCCGCCCGCCCGCCCGCCCGCCCGCCCGCCCGCCCGCTCACTCACTCACTCACTCACTCACTAACTCATTCACATCACTCACTCACTCACTCACTCACTCACTCACTCACTCACTCACTCACTTCACTCACTCACTCACTCACTTCACTCACTCACTCACTCACTCACTCACTCACTCACTCACTCACTCACGACACCACTCACTCACACTCACTCACTCACTCACTCACTCACTCACCTCACTCACTCCTCACTCACTCACTCACTCACTCACTCACTCACTCACTCACCCACTCACTCACTCACTCACTCACTCACTCACTCACTCACTCACTCACTCACACTCACACACCTACTCACCTACCCACTCACTCCCTCACCCACTTACTCATTCACTCACATGCTCAACACCC
>CM067370.1:191686413-191740609 GCA_034401795.1 Chaetoderma sp. LZ-2023a | reverse complement strand
TCCCCGGTCAACTCGAACAGACTAACAAATATATGACTGTAATATGTTAGTATGCATTAGGAAACCACTTTAATCGGTTAGGTGTTAGTGAACCACTTAGAAAGTGGTTCAAACTAACAAATATACGACTGTACTCTCTATTCGTATATTTGTTGGTAGACGTCAGGGTTTCAAAAGGGGACACTATTTATTTAGTGTTTAGCTCTTTCCCCGACGTCTTGGTGTTATATATTTGTATTATATATTGTAGTAGTATGGGGTTCCTCTTTTTATAAAACACCATGGCAACCTCATATAAGCGTACCCTGAGTCTTAAAATCACGACAAAGGCTTGGGGTGTTTCGGCAATTGAGGTGTATCATGGGTTGAAGGATGTAGTTGGGGCAGGGCCACGGGTCCTTCAAGGTCTCGTTAATGTTTCCAAATCTGTATGGAATGTCACCGTAGTTAATGAAAGTGTGAAGGAAAAGTTGATCGACGAGGTCCTTGTCGTGAAGGGTGAGGTGTGTAATGTGGAGGAAATAGATTCTGATCGTCTATTAGTCAAGATGAAGGTTCCATTAGAGATCCCAGATGAACGGGTTATCACTGAATTGATCAAGTATGGCAAAGTGGACAAAGTAGAACACGAGACCTATCCATTTGATCGAACCTTAGAAAATGGCATCAGAAGAATTTGGTTTGAAAAGGTAGAACAACCTCTCCCAAGCAAGGTCACCATAGATGGTCGATTTATCTTGCCATTATGGTACATGGGGCAAATCAAAGAGTGTAGAATCTGCTTAAGCACAGAACATCTTGCAACAGATTGCCCTAACAAAAACAAATGTCTAGTTTGTGGATCATCTGATCATTTTAAGTGGCGATGCCCGCAGAACAAATATGTCAAAAAGGGTGCTGATAAAAGTGCAGAGCAAGTTGTCTCTAAAGAGAAAGTCATACAACCGGTAGCTGCTGAGATTGTAGCTGAAATCCATACTAATGGGAAGCACGTTGCTAAGGAAAATGTCATCGAACCAGTAGTTGCTGAGATTGTAGCTGAAGTCCATGTTAATGAGAAGCATGGGGAAAAAACTAGGAATCCAATCGCTGTAGTTGCAGGCGATGAAATAGAGGTTCTAGATGAGGGGCTAAGTCTTACTCCAGTAACAAGTCAATCCAAGTTTGATGACAGAGAGGCTAATTCCACACAAGTTGAAGAGGATGATCAATACCCTCTGGAAGAGAGTTTTAATTTAGGACAAGTAAAATTCAGGTCGCAAGATACTGAAACTAACTTTGATTTTCCACTGAGTACACTCAATCTAGACGATTTAAATAATATAGAGAAAGTAATTGGTGTCTCGGATCGATTGAGTGGAACAAAGCGACAGAAAGATGGAGAGAGTTCTGAATCAGAAATAGAGGAAAGTGATATAGAAGACGATAATATGTCAGTCGCTGAATCTGATATATCCATTCAAACACAGAGTTCTAAATCACCTGATGAAATGGTCATGTACAGGTCAGAGGCAGGAGAGGTGTTAGTTCCATATGTGACGGCAAATGGTGTTAAATATAGGCATCTGCGTCATGATTCAGATATATTAAAATATAAGCATTTGGAAAAAGTTGAGCTAAGTAATGCAGCGTTTGTGAGTAAAATAGGTAAATGGTCTAAGAGAGGGTCGAAAAATCCAAAATCTAGTTAGCTTAATAATGGCGGTTTTACACAGCATTTTATTACCTTTTATGCTAATTTGCACACTCAATTGTAGAGGCTTAAATAGTGACATAAAGCAACGCCACTTACTAGAGACTCTGAAAAATGAGCAGATTGACATTGCTTTGATACAGGAAACAAAAATTCAGAAGTCAGAATCATACGATAATTTAGAAAAGATTTCTGGATCCAGAATATTTTATTCGTTATCTCAAGATAATAGTGCAGGCGTAGCAATTGTTATACTCCCTCGTTGTTCAGCCTATGTAAATATAATCTCTTCAGTATCAGGTGCAAATGGTCGCTGGGTGAGAGTCACTCTAGATATACAACAAACACGTATCACGTTGCTGTGTATATATGCACCTGCATCTCATCAACTACGTCGTAATTTTTTTAAGGAAATGTCTAAAACAGCACTAGATAACATCACTGAAAACTTAGTAATGGGTGATGACTTTAATTGTGTCATAGACAAAGAAAATGACAGGAATGCAACTTCAACTTATACTGATACATCACATAGACTCTTAAAAGAAATATGTGATAATGAAAATTTAGTTGACACCCATAGAATATCAAAACCTCATGGTAAAGATCTTACATGTTTTTCGGTAGATGGTAAAGTTGGTTCAAGGTTCGACAGAATTTATGTGAATAGTTTGTTAACAGGGTACTGGAGAGATGTTAATATTAAGCCAGTTGCATTCTCCGATCATAGCATGGTTTGTGTAGCCTTTGCCAATGCTGACTGGGTAACAAAAGGGGTCGGGTTTTGGAAATTAAACACAACACTGTTGGGAGAAGAATTTTATAAGAATAATATAGAGAGTTGTTGGCAACATTGGATTAATAGGAAAGCATCATATAAGAGCACATTGCAATGGTGGGAGGCTGTAAAACTGGATTTAAAGTATGTTTCCCGAAAGTATGCTATTAGAAAAGCACAGGAAATACGCAAACGCAAGAAAACACTTCATCGATCACTGATGAAAATTAATGCTAAAGTAAATAATGGTGAAGATAATTATTATGAATTACTGGTTAAAATTAAAAGTAAAATAAGAGATATAGAACAATATGGGTTTGAGGGTGCAAAAATTAGAGCAAGAGCCCAGATGCACGCAGACAGGGAAAAGCCAACCCGATATTTTTGCACATTAGAAAAAGCACGGGCAATAGATAAGGTGATGTGCTCATTAAACATGCCGGATGGTTCAACCGTCTTTACCAACAATGAAATGAGTACTATTGTATGCAATTACTATGAGTCATTGTACAAGTCAGAGGGAATTGATGAAGATGCAAAATTGGATTTGTTAGCAAATATAGACAAAAAGGTGTCAGACACAGGCAGTGAATTTTGTGATCAACCCTTAACACTAGAAGATTTAACTAAATCCCTTAAAGGTATGAAACTAGAAAAATCACCGGGGTGTGATGGCCTTCCAGTTGAATTTTACCAAACGTTTTGGCACCTTGTAGGTCCAATAATGGAAGAATTGGGCACTGAAATTTTTTAGAAAGGCCATTTACCACCAACTATGGCTAGGGCATACGTAAGGCTAATATATAAAGGAAATGACAGACGTCTAATTCAGAACTACAGACCAATTTCTCTACTATGTGTAGACTACAAAATAATATCCAGAGCACTAACATTGAAACTAGGTAGTGTTTTAGGAGAAATCATTGGAACAGAGCAGACATGTGCTGTACCCAGGAGGACAATTCTAACCAATACCATGGTAATAAGAGACCTTATACAATTGGTTGAGAAGGATAGCATCCCTTCAGCTATGATTGCCTTGGACAATGAAAAGGCATTTGACCGTGTGGAATGGGATTTTCTTTTTAATTCTTTGCAATCGTTTGGGTTAGGCTCAAACTTTATTAAATGGGTTAAGATTTTATATACGGATATCAAGAGTAGCTATTTAGTGAACAATCAATTATCCAGAGAAATTGTCTTAGAACGTGGGGTTAGACAGGGGTGTTCCCTATTGCCATTATTATTTGTTATTGTGATGGAATCACTTGGCAGACCATTGAGGCAAAATAATAACTTTCAAGGCATATGTATTCGTGGCATAGAAAGACCACTTAAGCTGTCACAACATGCTGATGACACAACTGTGTTTACCAGTTCAAACAATGATTTTGCAATTTTAAACCACGTACTAGAAAAGTTCCAAAATGCATCTGGTTTGAAAATCAATAAAGGAAAATCCAAAGGATTATTTTTGGGGCCATGGAAAGAGCGGAATGACCAGCCACTTGAAATCAATTGGTCTAATGATACCATTAAGATTTTAGGCATCTATTTTGGCAGGAAACCGAATACAATACAAAATTGGAATGAACGAGTATCTAAGCTTAAGAGAATATTAGCAAATTGGAAGCGTCGTCGTCTTTCAATCTTTGGTAGAGTGTTTGTTGTCAACAACTTGGCATTATCTGGGCTATGGTATACAGCATCTGTTGTACACATGCCAAAACATGTAGAAAAGGAGGTTAATGAGTTGATATTGTCATTCATATGGGAAGAAAAGAATCATTTAGTTTCCCATCGTGTTCTCAATAATGCTAAGTTAGAAGGAGGACTTGATTTAATTGATATTAAAGTGAAATGTGTTTCTTTAAGGTTAAAATTTTTGGATGATCTTATTACATCAGATGAGATGGGCATGTGTTTCACGAGCTCTCATGGAGAGAATTGTAGAACCATTTCTGGCGGAGCATGTTTTTACCTCAAAGAAGCCACCTCCGAATAGCCAAATGATACCAGATGTGTTTAAAGATCAAGTTAAGGAGTTAGAAATATTTGACAGATACATGCCTCCACCTACGTGCTGGAAGGAAGTACTAGAACAGCAATTGTGGGGCAATAGTAATATATGTTATAACAATGCAGTACTTTATCTACCGTCCTTTGCAAAATATGGCATTCAACATTTATCTGATATGAAACACCCTCAAACACGTAGATGGATTTCAATGCAAGAAGTAGCTAGAAAAACACATATGAGGCATATAGATGTCCAGCGGTTGCTAAATAAAATAAAACATGCTGTACCAATTGAATGGTTTCGTCTGCCAAATGTAAATAATAATAGTTTGACTCCACAACCCGCATTAGTTCTTGATGATGAGATGTTAAAATACAAGATGAGATCCAAGGAATGGTACCATATTATGAGACGAAAACAAGTAACACCTCCCATAGCAATTAGGAGATGGGATGACTCAAGCTATAAACCATCCAGTTGGAAAAATGTATGGAAAATCTTACATTCTCCATACATACCAAATATGGCTCGTGATTTATTGTGGCGATTACTACATCGACGGCTATGGGTGGGACACTTGACATACAAGTGCAATATTACGACTTCTGATAGGTGTTACTTATGTCAAACAGACGAGGAAACAATCGAGCATTTATTTGCGGAATGTCCAATATCGTCACAATTTTGGGACTATATCAGCCAAATCTTGGCAAAATTTGGAGCGAAGCCCATTGTTCTAGACACGCATGTAGTCTTATTTAGAGAATTTGGATCAAGCGGTGTAAATATCATAAAGTCTGAAAGGACTATTTTAATAACAATACTAACCATAGGTGTTTGGGCCATTTGGAAACATCGGTGTGCACAGACGAAAAATCCATCTATGGGCAATCACAATAGAGCAATAAAGGCAATATTTCGTTCATTGCTGCTGAATCATATTCCTTGCGAATATTTTAGATTAAAGCAGCATGGTAAAGAAAAAGTATTCAAGGACATATGGTGCAAAACAAACATAGTTTCAATAGAGTTGGGAGCTGTAAAAATAAATGAGCCTGCACTAGCTTAAATCATTTAATTACCACAGCTGATTTATCTGTGTCTTTTAATTAATCTGTGTCATGTAATTCATTTTAGTCTGCGCTTTGATATTGTTATGTTTAATAATTCATGTTAACAAATAAACAGACTGGGGTAATTTAATAATCAATCGATAAAGTAAGTTGCCATTGAATTATAAAATTGTCCCAGGTAATTTTAGGAATTTGCACAGAGTTTTATAGGGTTATTTGTTCCTGGGTAATTTACAAAACCTTACAACAAAGTAAATCAAAAATGGAAACAAGAGCGCCATCTATTTCCATCTATTTTTCTGTAATTTTCCTGCTGACTATATATGTTATGCTACCCAAATGCTACTACGCCCGCTGATCTTTAAAGACTCACCCCACTGGCGTCAATGATTGACTTATTTGTCATTGATTGACAAGTCACTTTTCATTTGTTGAATAGTTGCACTCGGCACACGGGCCTACTACCACACATGGATTGAATGGTAATTTACAAAACCTTACAATAAAGTAAATTGAAAATGTAAACAAGAGCGCCATTAATTTTTCTGAAATTTTTCTGCCGATTATATGTATTATACTACCCAAATGCTACTACGCCCGCTGATCTTTAGAGAATCAGCCCACTGGCGTCAATGATTGACTTATTTGTCATAGATTGACGAGGCACTTTTCATTTGTTGGATAGTTGCACTCGCCACACGGGTCTACTACCACACATGGATTGAATGGTAATGCCTTTGTTAAGTTTTGTTTTGCAATCGGAGCTTTATCAGCCTATTGTTTTGTATCTATACTTTTTAAGCCATATGTATTTATAGATTGTATTAATGCTCATTATTTATCATTGTTTTGGTGTAATATTAATCAAGATTGCTAGTTCACCAGGTTTTTTTCTGGGGGTTTGCAAGCCTTTTTAAAGGAGTTCCTCCGTGAAGTTTGTCCGACTGCGTCAGCGTCGGTTTTTCAAAGAAAAAAGAAAAAAAAGAGTAGTAGTAGTAGTAGTAGTAGTAGTAGTAGTAGTAGTAGTAGTGGTGGTTGTGGTGGTGGTGGTGGTAGTAGTAGTAGTAGTAGTAGTAGTAGTAGTAGTAGTAGTAGTAGGAGTAGTAGTAGTAATAGTAGTAGTAATAGTAGTAGTAGTAGTAGTAGTAGTAGTAGTAGTAGTAGTAGTAGAAGTAGAAGTAGTAGTAGTAGTAGTAGCAGTAGCAGTAGCAGTAGTGTGTTGTTGTTGTTGTTGTTGTTGTTGTTGTTGTTGTTGTTGTTGTTGTTGTTGTTGTTGGTGTTGTTGTCGTCGTTATGTTGCTGTAGCGGCAGCGGCACAACAGCCACACTAATGTGTTTTAAATTATTTTAGTTCCTCTTGGCTTAGCACATCGAAACATAGACGAGGCGACACTAGCTGGTTACCGGATCCCCGCTAACTCGATCATTGTGGCCAATATCTACTCAGCTTTGCATGACCCCAGCGTCTGGGAAAACCCGAACAAGTTTCAACCGGAGCGTTTCTTAGGATCAGATGGGAAACTCATGAAGAAAGTGGAAGCATTGATCCCATTCTCAGTTGGTAAGAAGCATAGATATCGTATATACTGGCTCATCGTATATCATGACCCTCTCAAAAACGGCATTTCAGAGTTCAGTATTTTCTCCCCAGATGTATAGTCACCCAAATAATATGTTTTTGTTACTAAACCTATTACGTAGTTGAATAAAGTGTCAGATTAATATAGCCAATACAATTTTATTTCTGATAAAAAAATGTGAATTTGCGTCTGTTCAATTTCTCTTCAAATTACAAAATGATAATTGAGTCATTTTAAGGCTATATATACAGTTGATCTTCTGCGTCATCCAGTAAGTGAATACCCGGTCATGCACAACTGCGATTTACTGAACTTGCGTGATCGGCGGTCGCGACGACTAGCCCCATAGTAAGGGTATGCGCATGAGCCATCTAGCCAATATATACGATATCTATGGCAATATGTCATCCGACCTGGTCACGTGTCTCGAGCGATGTTGCTTTAACCCTTTCATGGTGATGCCAAAACCGACCACTATAACGGTCTTGAGGAATGGCCATTCATGGTTCCCACAGATTTTTGAAAACTGAATTCAAGGTCTTTTCAAGGATTATTAAGGTCAGCAAAAAGAATTTTCAAGGACTTTTTAAAGGTATATGCTCCTTAACACCCCCTTCTAGTCGGTCGTTTCTTCCGCATAATTCTTTATTGTCACATTTTACTTACGACATTTTAGAACCAGGAGATTACACTAACTTCTGAATTACAAATCCTGTGATTAAAATATGTATTATATAAATAGCTGGAAAATTTGGACATTGTCAAATGCAAATTCAAGGAAATTTTCAATTCTGGCTAAATTCAAGGACTTTCAAGGTCTTAAAAATGCAATATATTTTTTCCAGGATTTTCAAGGAATTTCAAGGTTGTGAGAACCTTGCCATTTGAAAGCCAAGAGAAAACTATTTTTGAGAATTTACCACTGGAATAACTGGCTCGGTTAGCCATTCCAGTTGAAAATTATCAAAAAGAGTCTTCTCATGGCTTTTAAATGGACATTAACTAAGCTTTGATCATTTAATGGCTAAAGTGCTCCAATACAGAATATGTTTTTCTGCAAATAGTCATTCACTAAACAAATATTTCGATATTCCTGACAAAATTTGGCGATTCAACGGTTAAACCGTTACTCCGTTATGTGTTTACCTGGTGAGGATTACATGCCATTTTAGGACTTGTAATGTAATATCACCGTCCACCTGGCTAATACTCAAACATGACCCTCCAACCCATTCAAAGGATAGAGGCAGAGGGTTAATCCTCCGTGACTTCGTAACTCCAGACAGACTAACGTAATGCACTTTTCCGGTTTTAGCAATGCCCCGCCCATCTCTAGCTAAGCTCCACCCATACCTCGCTCGCATCGGGATCGATCGATCTCTGAACACCCTGACTATCAGTTTCCAAAAAAAAACCACACAGGTAAGCTGTTAAATATTTTGAAACTAATTTGGCAGGGTGCTGGTGCTACCTAAGGCAGCAACAGCGCCCAGTCAAATTAGTTTCAAAATATTCAACAGCATGTTTATTAAATAGCAAAGAATTACAAAAAAATACAATTTATACAACGTGTCGGACTCTGAGATTTGATGACGGTCTATATGGAACCCTTTGTGCCGTGATGACTGTGACGTAATCATACAGGCGCTGAGCTGATTATGACGTCATACGAGGTCAGATGATGGATGGATACTCTGGAAAGGTGAATTAGTACGGTTCGATGGTGTCGCGAGAATGCTCCAACCAGGACCGTGGGTCTATTAAAGGCAGTGCAACAAGTGCGGTTGCACAGGGTCCCCATGTACATATTCAGAGACCCCAAAATGTGACGCAAAAATTCTTTTTTTGTCTTGATTTTTGAGACCCCTACATAGCTTCAAGACGCATGCATAGATGCGCTACTGAGAGTACAACTCATAAATAGGTCAATATGTATCCATTTTGAATATGATGTAAAAATATTATTTATGTTGAATATTTTTTAGCATAATTGTGTTGGGAGACATTGCTGCCTTACCGCCCCATATCGTAAGGCCAAGTTCCCGCAATACAGAAAATTGGTTACCTCTCTGAGATGTTGAATTTGTTTGAGTGCAGCTTTCATGATCATCTCGGCCACTCCTGCAGTACTAACTGATGACCACTGGCTACGTCACTCTGGTCAGTTCTTGCGGTAGCCCAAATTAGTATCGCTTTAACTGGCTCTCAGAGGCCACTCCTGCAGTACTAACTGATGACCACTGGCTACGTCACTCTGGTCAGTTCTTGCGGTAACCCAAATTAGTATCGCTTTAACTGGCTCTCTGCTGAGAGCCAACAGACACTAATTTCACAGTGCAGTAGTTCTGGACCTGCTGATTATATTGAAGATAATTTGACTGGAAGTTTTTGGTGGCTTAGCCGCCAACAACTTTCAATCAAATTGTTTTCAAAATATTCACATCCAGAGACAAACCCTAGGGAAAAAGTAGTCTTCTGAAATTCAGCAGCGAGAGAGGTATTGTCTTGTAATATTCATTACGTTCACAGGTCCAAGAACATGTCTGGGGGAGAATCTGGCAAAGACAGAAGTGTTCCTCATTTTGACGAACCTCCTTCAGCGCTTTTCCTTCTCCGAGCACACGCCTATTGATTGGAGAACTGAGACGTTTAGTATGACTCTTCGCGGCGCACCCACCTACGACATGCGAGTTAGTAAAAGAACGTGAGACGATACCATTATGTTTCCAAGGTCATGTGTCGTCGCAGGTGCTTCATATGAATGAATGAATGAATGAATGAATGAATGAATGAATGAATGAATGAATGAATGAATGAATGAATGAATGAATGAAGGTATTTATTTCTCAGGAACTCTAGACAATTAAGCACCTTACACAACAATGCCGAAAAGCAATGCATTGCCTGTATCACCGCACTTCCAACTTAAGCATACCTATTGACTGCCAACTTAAATTATTCGATGCAATGATAACCCCAATAGCATTGTATGGGAGTGAAATACGGGGTTTTGAAAAATATCAGTCATGAGAGCAAGTCCACTTAGAATTTTTGGGGTATGTGCTCAAAGTGAAACGTACAACACCATCTGCAATGGTCTATGGTGAACTGGGAAGGTATCCTTTACAAATAAAGGAACAATGCGGAATGTTAAATTCCTGGGCAGGACTTCATAACAAATATACAAGTATATTTGCATAAACAGTGCACTGAGGAGGGTTGGGGGCGGGGTGGGTTGGCGGGTGGGGGTGGGGGTTCAATAAAATGGGGTAAGTATGTCGAATCAATCTTAAATAACACAGGGTACAGTTACTTGTGGACCTCACAACAAATCATGGAAAAAAAGAAGTACAATACATAATATAAAGCAAAGACTCATATAGAATATATTTAAAACAGAAACCAGCCTAGCGACAAATGTATTACAATTAAACGAAGCTGTAGAAGAACTGTTACAAAACTTAGTACTGCCAACCACCGCGAACCAATTGAAACAGGCCGCTGGACAGGAATACCAAAAAGCAACAGAACAGGCCCATTATGCAATGATAATGATATTGGTGACGAATACCATTACTTGTTTCTATGTCCATTCTTTGAAGAATCCCGTAAATTATTCATACCTGCTTATTACTCTACACCAGACTACTATAAATTTGAAAAGCTGTTGTCCACTCCCGACTTGACATTGCAAAGAAAACTATGCCAATTTGCTGCAAAGGTTATAGTGCAGTTTGGGCAGAAATACTACTAGTTTTTCTCATTTTGTTTGCCGAGGTGTGCTATGCAATGAGATCGGAAACACTAGTCGTAATAGTTATGGCGCTCTAAAATTTGTACTTATCCTTGACCTAGTACGGAACAACAACAATGACGATGACGACGACGACGACCACTACTACTACTACTACTGCTACTGCTGCTGCTGTTGCTGCTACTGCTGCTACTGCTGCTACTGCTGCTACTGCTACTGCTACTGCTACTGCTACTGCTACTGCTACTACTACTACTACTACTACTACTACTACTACTACTACTACTGCTGCTACTGCTGCTGCTGCTGCTGCTGCTGTTAATGTTACTGCTACTACTACTACTACTACTACTACTACTACTACTACTACTACTACTACTACTACTACTACTACTACTACTACTACTACTACTACTACTACTACTACTACTATTGCTACTGCTACTGCTACTGCTACTGCTACTGCTACTGCTACTACTACTACTACTACTACTACTACTACTACTACTACTACTGCTGCTACTGCTGCTGCTGCTGCTGCTGCTGTTAATGTTACTGCTACTACTACTACTACTACTACTACTACTACTACTACTACTACTACTACTACTACTACTACTACTACTGCTGCTACTGCTGCTACTGCTACTGCTACTGCTACTGCTACTGCTACTGCTACTACTACTACTACTACTACTACTACTACTACTACTACTACTGCTGCTACTGCTGCTGCTGCTGCTGCTGCTGTTAATGTTACTGCTACTACTACTACTACTACTACTACTACTACTACTACTACTACTACTACTACTACTACTACTACTACTACTACTACTACTACTACTACTACTACTACTACTATTGCTACTGCTGCTGCTGCTGCTACTACTACTACTGCTACTACTACTACTACTACTACTACTACTACTACTACTTTTTTTTTTTTTTTTTGAAAAACCGACGCTGACGCAGTCGGACAAACTTCACGGAGGAACTCCTTTAAAAAGGCTTGCAAACCCCCAGAAAAAAACCTGGTGAACTAGTAATCTTGATTAATATTACACCAAAACAATGATAAATAATGAGCATTAATACAATCTATAAATACATATGGCTTAAAAAGTATAGATACAAAACAATATGCTGATAAAGCTCCGATAGCAAAACAAAACTTAACAAAGGCATTACTATTCAACCCAGGTGTAGTAGTAGACCCGTGTGGCGAGTGCAACTATCCAACAAATGAAAAGTGCCTCGTCAATCTATGACAAATAAGTCAATCATTGACGCCAGTGGGCTGATTCTCTAAAGATCAGCGGGCGTAGTAGCATTTGGCTAGTATAATACATATAGTCGGCAGAAAAATTCCAGAAAAATTGATGGCCCTCTTGTTTACATTTTCAATTTACTTTATTATAAGGTTTTGTAAATTACCATTCAATCCATGTGTGGTAGTAGACCCGTGTGGCGAGTGCAACTATTCAACAAATGAAAAGTGACTCGTCAATCAATGACAAATAAGTCAATCATTGACGCCAGTGGGCTGAGTCTTAAAGATCAGCGGGCGTAGTAGCATTCAGGTAGCATAACATATATAGTCAGCAGGAAAATTACAGAAAAATAGATGGAAATAGATGGCGCTCTTGTTTCCATTTTTGATTTACTTTGTTGTAAGGTTTTGTAAATTACCCGGGAACAAATAACCCTATAAAACTCTGTGCAAATTCCTAAAATTACCTGGGACAATTTTATAATTCAATGGCAAATTACTTTATCGATTGATTATTAAATTACCCCAGTCTGTTTATTTCTTAACATGAATTATTAAACATAACAATATCAAAGTGCAGACTAAAATGAATTACATGACACAGATTAATTAAAAGACACAGATAAATCAGCTGTAGTAATCAAATGATTTAAGCTAGTGCAGGCTCATTTATTTTTACAGCTCCCAACTCTATTGAAACTATGTTTGTTTTGCACCATATGTCCTTGAATACTTTTTCTTTACCATGCTGCTTTAATCTAAAATATTCGCAAGGAATATGATTCAGCAGCAATGAACGAAATATTGCCTTTATTGCTCTATTGTGATTGCCCATAGATGGATTTTTCGTCTGTGCACACCGATGTTTCCAAATGGCCCAAACACCTATGGTTAGTATTGTTATTAAAATAGTCCTTTCAGACTTTATGATATTTACACCGCTTGATCCAAATTCTCTAAATAAGACTACATGCGTGTCTAGAACAATGGACTTCGCTCCAAATTTTGCCAAGATTTGGCTGATATAGTCCCAAAATTGTGACGATATTGGACATTCCACAAATAAATGCTCGATTGTTTCCTCGTCTGTTTGACATAAGTAACACCTATCAGAAGTCGTAATATTGCACTTGTATGTCAAGTGTCCCACCCATAGACGTCGATGTAGTAATCGCCACAATAAATCACGAGCCATATTTGGTATGGATGGAGAATGTAAGATTTTCCATACATTTTTCCAACTGGATGGTTTATAGCTTGAGTCATCCCATCTCCTAATTGCTATGGGAGGTGTTACTTGTTTTCGTCTCATAATATGGTACCATTCCTTGGATCTCATCTTGTATTTTAACATCTCATCATCAAGAACTAATGCGGGTTGTGGAGTCAAACTATTATTATTTACATTTGGCAGACGAAACCATTCAATTGGTACAGCATGTTTTATTTTATTTAGCAACCGCTGGACATCTATATGCCTCATATGTGTTTTTCTAGCTACGTCTTGCATTGAAATCCATCTACGTGTTTGAGGGTGTATCATATCCGATAAATGTTGAATGCCATATTTTGCAAAGGACGGTAGATAAAGTACTGCATTGTTATAACATATATTACTATTGCCCCACAATTGCTGTTCTAGTACTTCCTTCCAGCACGTAGGTGGAGGCATGTATCTGTCAAATATTTCTAACCCCTTAACTTGATCTTTAAACACATCTGGTATCATTTGGCTATTCGGAGGTGGCTTCTTTGAGGTAAACACATGCTCCGCCAGAAATGGTTCTACAATTCTCTCCATGAGAGCTCGTGAAACACATGCGCATCTCATCTGATGTAATAAGATCATCCAAAAATTTTAACCTTAAAGAAACACATTTCACTTTAATATCAATTAAATCAAGTCCTCCTTCTAACTTAGCATTATTGAGAACACGATGGGAAACTAAATGATTCTTTTCTTCCCATATGAATGACAATATCAACTCATTAACCTCCTTTTCTACATGTTTTGGCATGTGTACAACCAATGCTGTATACCATAGCCCAGATAATGCCAAGTTGTTGACAACAAACACTCTACCAAAGATTGAAAGACGACGACGCTTCCAATTTGCTAATATTCTCTTAAGCTTAGATACTCGTTCATTCCAATTTTGTATTGTATTCGGTTTCCTGCCAAAATAGATGCCTAAAATCTTAATGGTATCATTAGACCAATTGATTTCAAGTGGCTGGTCATTACGCTCTTTCCATGGCCCCAGAAATAATCCTTTGGATTTTCCTTTATTGATTTTCAAACCAGATGCATTTTGGAACTTTTCTAGTACGTGGTTTAAAATTGCAAAATCATTGTTTGAACTGGTAAACACAGTTGTGTCATCAGCATATTGTGACAGCTTAAGTGGTCTTTCTATGCCACGAATACATATGCCTTGAAAGTTATTATTTTGCCTCAATGCTATGCCAAGTGATTCCATCACAATAACAAATAATAATGGCGATAGGGAACACCCCTGTCTAACCCCACGTTCTAAGACAATTTCTCTGGATAATTGATTGTTCACTAAATAGCTACTCTTGATATCCGTATATAAAATCTTTACCCATTTAATAAAGTTTGAGCCTAACCCAAACATTTGCAAAGAATTAAAAAGAAAATCCCATTCCACACGGTCAAATGCCTTTTCATTGTCCAAGGCAATCACAGCTGAAGGGATGCTATCCTTCTCAACCAATTGTATAAGGTCTCTTATTACCATGGTATTGGTTAGAATTGTCCTCCTGGGTACAGCACATGTCTGCTCTGTTCCAATGATTTCTCCTAAAACACTACCTAGTTTCAATGTTAGTGCTCTGGATATTATTTTGTAGTCTACACATAGTAGAGAAATTGGTCTGTAGTTCTGAATTAGATGTCTGTCATTTCCTTTATATATTAGCCTTACGTATGCCCTAGCCATAGTTGGTGGTAAATGGCCTTTCTCAAAAATTTCAGTGCCTAATTCTTCCATTATTGGACCTACAAGGTGCCAAAACGTTTGGTAAAATTCAACTGGAAGGCCATCACACCCCGGTGATTTTTCTAGTTTCATACCTTTAAGGGATTTAGTTAAATCTTCTAGTGTTAAGGGTTGATCACAAAATTCACTGCCTGTGTCTGACACCTTTTTGTCTATATTTGCTAACAAATCCAATTTTGCATCTTCATCAATTCCCTCTGACTTGTACAATGACTCATAGTAATTGCATACAATAGTACTCATTTCATTGTTGGTAAAGACGGTTGAACCATCCGGCATGTTTAATGAGCACATCACCTTATCTATTGCCCATGCTTTTTCTAATGCGCAAAAATATCGGGTTGGCTTTTCCCCTTCTGCGTGCATCTGGGCTCTTGCTCTAATTTTTGCACCCTCAAACTCATAGTGTTCTATATCTCTTATTTTACTTTTAATTTTAACCAGTAATTCATAATAATTCTCTTCACCATTATTTACTTTAGCATTAATTTTCATCAGTGATCGATGAAGTGTTTTCTTGCGTTTGCGTATTTCCTGTGCTTTTCTAATAGCATACTTTCGGGAAACATACTTTAAATCCAGTTTAACATCCTCCCACCATTGCAATGTGCTCTTATATGATGCTTTCCTATTAATCCAATGTTGCCAACAACTCTCTATATTATTCTTATAAAATTCTTCTCCCAACAGTGTTGTGTTTAATTTCCAAAACCCGACCCCTTTTGTTACCCAGTCAGCATTGGCAAAGGTTACACAAACCATGTTATGATCAGAGAATGCAACTGGCTTAATATTAACATCTCTCCAGTACCCTGTTAACAAACTATTCACATAAATTCTGTCGATCCTTGAACCAACTTTACCATCTACCGAAAACCATGTGAGATCTTTACCATGAGGTTTTGATATTCTATAGGTGTCCACTAAATTTTCATTATCACATATTTCTTTTAAGAGTCTATGTGATGTATCAGTATAAGTTGAAGTTGCATTCCTGTCATTTTCTTTGTCTAAGACACAATTAAAGTCACCACCCATTACTAAGTTTTCAGTGATGTTATCTAGTGCTGTTTTAGACATCTCCTTAAAAAAATTACGACGTAGTTGATGAGATGTAGGTGCATATATACACAGCAACGTGATACGTGTTTGTTGTATATCTAGCGTGACTCTCACCCAGCGACCATTTGCACCTGATACTGAAGAGATTATATTTACATAGGCTGAACAACGAGGGAGTATAACAATTGCTACGCCTGCACTATTATCTTGAGATAACGAATAAAATATTCTGGATCCAGAAATCTTTTCTAAATTATCGTATAATTCTGACTTCTGAATTTTTGTTTCCTGTATCAAAGCAATGTCAATCTGCTCATTTTTCAGAGTCTCTAGTAAGTGACGTTGCTTTATGTCACTATTTAAGCCTCTACAATTGAGTGTGCAAATTAACATAAAAGGTAATAAAATGCTGTGTAAAACCGCCATTATTAAGCTAACTAGATTTTGGTTTTTTCGACCCTCTCTTAGACCATTTACCTATTTTACTCACAAACGCTGCATTACTTAGCTCAACTTTTTCCAAATGCTTATATTTTAATATATCTGAATCATGACGCAGATGCCTATATTTAACACCATTTGCCGTCACATATGGAACTAACACCTCTCCTGCCTCTGACCTGTACATGACCATTTCATCAGGTGATTTAGAACTCTGTGTTTGAATGGATATATCAGATTCAGCGACTGACATATTATCGTCTTCTATATCACTTTCCTCTATTTCTGATTCAGAACTCTCTCCATCTTTCTGTCGCTTTGTTCCACTCAATCGATCCGAGACACCAATTACTTTCTCTATATTATTTAAATCGTCTAGATTGAGTGTACTCAGTGGAAATTCAAAGTTAGTTTCAGTATCTTGCGACCTGAATTTTACTTGTCCTAAATTAAAACTCTCTTCCAGAGGGTATTGATCATCATCTTCAACTTGTGTGGAATTAGCCTCTCTGTCATCAAACTTGGATTGACTTGTTACTGGAGCAAGACTTAGCCCCTCATCTAGAACCTCTATTTCATCGCCTGCAACTACAGCGATTGGATTCTTAGTTTTTTCCCCATGCTTCTCATTAACATGGACTTCAACTACAATCTCAGCAACTACTTGTTCGATGACATTTTCCTTAGCAGCGTGCTTCCCATTAGTATGAATTTCCGCTACAATCTCAGCAGCTACCGGTTCTATGACATTCTCTTTAGAGACAACTTGCTCTGCACTTTTATCAGCACCCTTTTTGACATATTTGTTCTGCGGGCATCGCCACTTAAAATGATCAGATGATCCACAAACTAGACATTTGTTTTTGTTAGGGCAATCTGTTGCAAGATGTTCTGTGCTTAAGCAGATTCTACACTCTTTGATTTGCCCCCTGTACCATAATGGCAAGATAAATCGACCATCTATGGTGACCTTGCTTGGGAGAGGTTGTTCTACCTTTTCAAACCAAATTCTTCTGATGCCATTTTCTAAGGTTCGATCAAATGGATAGGTCTCGTGTTCTACTTTGTCCACTTTGCCATACTTGATCAATTCAGTGATAACCCGTTCATCTGGGATCTCTAATGGAACCTTCATCTTGACTAATAGACGATCAGAATCTATTTCCTCCACATTACACACCTCACCCTTCACGACAAGGACCTCGTCGAGCAACTTTTCCTTCACACTTTCATTAACTACGGTGACATTCCATACAGATTTGGAAACATTAACGAGACCTTGAAGGACACGTGGCCCTGCCCCAACTACATCCTTCAACCCATGATACACCTCAATTGCCGAAATACCCCAAGCCTTTGTCGTGATTTTAAGACTCAGGGTACGCTTATATGAGGTTGCCATGGTGTTTTATAAAAAGAGGAACCCCATACTACTACAATATATAATACAAATATATAACACCAAGACGTCGGGGAAAGAGCTAAACACTAAATAAATAGTGTCCCCTTTTGAAACCCTGACGTCTACCAACAAATATACGAATAGAGAGTACAGTCGTATATTTGTTAGTTTGAACCACTTTCTAAGTGGTTCACTAACACCTAGCCGATTAAAGTATGCTAACAAATATATGATTAAATAGTCAAGTCATATATTTGTTAGTCTGTTCGAGTTGACCTGGGACAGCCAACTGACTATAAGGAGTAATATAGTTAAAGAACTAGGCGTGTGCTTACAAATGACAAAGGAATTAAATCCACTCACTCAAGCGATCTTGCCAAATACAATGCGCTAGCCTACGATCTATAGAAATAGCAGACCGGCGCGGGGAGAAATGTATTGCATTGACCACAGTAAGAGGAGCCCTATTAAATGGCGAAAACCGCCAGCTAAGAGGAATGCCTTTAGAAAATAGAGACACAAAATGCGCTCCAACCAAGACAAGAATTTACAAATTAAATATAAAGTTTGAAAGGAAATACTAATACGAAATATATGTATAAAATTTATCTACAAAATCGCGCTAGAAACTAGCAAATTCGGGCAGCAATTGCAGAGCTAAATAAACGCGTGCGTTCACTTCGACTACTACTACTACTACCACTACTACTACTACTACTACTACTACTGCTGCTGCTGCTGCTGCTGCTGCTGCTGCTGCTACTACTACTACTACTACTACTACTACTACTACTACAACTGCTACTGCTGCTACTGCTGCTGCTGCTGCTGCTGCTGCTGCTGCTACTGCCGTTAATGTTACTGCTACTACTACTACTACTACTACTACTACTACTACTACTACTACTACTACTACTACTACTACTACTACTACTACTACTACTACTACTACTACTATTGCTACTGCTACTACTACTACTACTACTACTACTACTACTACTACTACAACTACTACTACTACTACTACTGCTGCTGCTGCTGCTGCTGCTGCTACTACTACTACTGCTACTGCTACTACTACTACTACTACTACTACTACTACTACTACTACTACTACTACTACTACTACTACAACTGCTACTGCTACTGCTACTGCTGCTGCTACTACTACTACTACTACTACTACTACAACTACTACTACTACTACTACTACTACTACTACTACTACTACTACTACTACTATTTAACAAACATGTCATTCTACTAGTAGTAGTAGTGACCATTCCCTCATTGGTCCATCCGAAAATGTGCTCTCACAACCATTAGCCATCAAGTATTTGACGTCATAATAAAGATGTCTGTTAGCTGACGTCACAGCAAATCACTTCAGTCGGAAACGAAAGGCGAAAAGCTCCTACAGTAGGCTAACTGTTTGAATTGTATATCTTTTGTTGAATTAAAAATTTAATAAACATTCTGTTGATTATTTTGAAACTGTATCAACTATATAATTGTGTGCTCTGTCTCTAATTAAGATAACAACTTGCCAGTCCTCTGAATGCAAAGGTTTGACTCAAAGGTTCTTGTAGATATTATCAATGACATTTATTAAAAGTATTATTAAAACGATGTACCTGTTTCACCCGATAACCCGATCGTCCATGTATAGTGACGAGGTTTAATCCAATAAGCCTCAAATTTGTTCAAGAATATTTCAGTTTTCTCATAGAAAATGTCCATTTGCGGACAAAGAGTGGATTGTTTTTTAAGATTTACTACTGGAATGACTAGCTCGATTATCGAGTCAGCCATTCCAGTGGTAAATTTTCAAAAATACTCTTCTCTCTGTCTGCAATTGGACATTTCTCAAGGCCATTGGAGAAACCGGTTTTTGCCAGTTCGAGTGTTAAAGGCTTAACATACATCTTTCCATGAAGATGGAAGATTTGGAGATGCGTAATTTGTGTTTCTAGTTTTTATTATTCCATACATCATATGTTATTGTTATTTTCATACCTGACTTCCCTCATTATATAAGATATAAATTCTCATTTCACGTTTCTGTAGACGCACGCTAGCCCTAATAAAATATTGATGACGTTTTAAATATTTTGAGACTTGAACAATACCGCTCCTCGATTTACGCACGCACGGCTTATTTTCAAAACCTGAGGTACGTAGGCCTACACTCCGAATCACTTACGCTGTCTGCAATGGAGGGATCCACTCTGTCACTCAAGAATATAACGGCATGCTCAACTACGCCATACGTAGAATCTAGCTCTGTCATGAGCAATGCAAAGTCCGTCAAGTATACGAATTGGATATCTTTACTATTTAACAAACATGTCATTTAGTTGAATATTTTGAAACTAATTTTACTGGAAGCTGTTGTTGCCTTAGGTAGCAACAACACCCAGTCTAATTTGTTCACAGCTTACCTGTATATTTACATTGTAATTGGGATTTTGGGAATTCAAGGTTCAAAGCGTAGCTAGAAATGGGCAGGGCATACATAGAAATGGGTGCCCGTATTCTAAAGCTTCTTCTGCTGCTTTTGTTACCGGCATCACTAGACGCAAGGGTATATGCGAGCACCGTAACACGGAATGCTAGTTGTTGTTGTTGTTGTTGTTGTTGTTGTTGTTGTTGTTGTTGTTGTTATTAAGACATTTACGAATAACTCTGGTTCCACTGGACGGCTCTTCTCCAAATTCGGAGGGACGTATGCTCGTGGGGTTCTAAAAGGCAACACCAACAGCTTTTAGCAACAGTTTACAAAATAGACATTTTACACATTCTTCAATAACTCTGATTCTCCTGATACTAACTTCTCCAGACTTGGATAGAAGCTTGCCCATGCGGTCCCGAACGCGGCTGCCAATTTTGTAGGCGAAGAATAAACGCAACCACTTTTTTGTGATGTTTTCCGAACTTGGGTTGATGTGTGTCTATGGGATCCCGAAGACGTATGCCAGTCTTACGGTCAAAAACTAAAACGCAGACGCAACAGCTTTCAGCAACATTGTTTCTAAAATAGACACTGTTGACATTACGATGGCTCGACTGAAAATATATCAACGGCGCGCGTATTGGACACATTTGTCCTTGTTTTAGTTCACATACCCCAAGACTTTCAATGGTCCATTGCACAGTCATTCCTGTGGTAAATTTTCAAAAATACTCTTCTTGGTCTGCAATTCGACACTAGCTAAGCAGACTAACCGAAATCAATTTTTTGTATATTTTTGCTATACATTTACAAAAATACTCTTTTTGGCTGCAATTGGACACTGGCTAAGCAGAAATTGGAATTTTCTTGACCTTTACACTTTTGATGAATGTCCATTTGAACGATAACAGAGATCATTTTTTTGGTGAATTTTCGTTATACATTTACAAAAATATGTTTTGGTTGCAAATATCAAAATTTCTTTGAAAAGTATTGGTAATTAAATGGTTAATTGAAATAAATAGTATTTTGTGGGCTTTATTGTGCTGTTGACACGGAGGGGTTAAGCTTCTCGACGGTAGCCTGCACATTTAGTGGGGTTTCCTTGGCAACTGCTGTGAAGTGTTGGACATCTTCAACAACTTTATCTTACCCTATCATATTATCATACATGACCCCGGAAGAGGCGCTTGAAATATTAACTGTTAGAAGTAGTGTAGGCCTCGTGGTTAATAACAAGGCCCACAGATATATTTACCTGATTTCAACATGATTAGTACATAAATACAAAGATACCAGTCAATTCACCTTTCCAGAGTACCCACCCATCATATGACGTCATAATCAACTGCGTGACCTGTAGAATGGCATCATAATGAATGACGTAATGAATGACGTCGACAAGTACGTCATGAACGCATATTTGAAGACGGTTTATGCGTTGTTGTACGAATTTTGTCTACTATTTAATAAATATTCTGTTGAATATTTTAAAACTAATTTAACTGGGCTTTGTTGCTGCCATAGGCTGACGTCACAATCACAAAGTGTGATGAATAACGTATCTAGCTCCGTCATGAGCATATAAAAAGTTCGCCAAGTGTACGAGTTGTATGGCTTTGATGATTTGCATTTTAATAAACATTCTGTTGAATATTTTGAAACTAATTTGCCTGGGCGCTATTGAATATTGTCAGAATATTCAACAGCTTACCTGTATAGTTTTCTGGAAATTGAATATCAGGAAGTTCAGAGATCGATCGAGCCCAACATGAAAGAGGTGTGGGTGGAGCTGAAATAGAGATGGGCGGAAATGACCATTAGTATCAACATGTAAACATTTTTGGAATGTATAATATGCTGCTATGGTTACTATAAACATATACATGTGAATTATGTTATGCCTGAAACAAAAACTCGTTCTGTAATAATAATTTTATTATCATGGGCAAATAAATGCGGTCAAATTATCGCTTGTCATTCAATCCCACCTGTAACCCATTTCTATGCGTACACTGGTACAGTTATGCAAAACGAATGAAGGATTCCACTTTATCTATCAATAATATGATAGCATAATCAACTACGCGACGTATATGATGACGTCATAATTAATTACGTCGTGAATGACGTAAAAAAATTGATGACGGACTAAGCGTTGTTGGGAGGAATTTTATGTATTTATTATTTAATAAACACGCTGTAGAATATTTTGAAACTATTTTCGATCGATACCAACACTGTAAAAGCGTGGTTGGAGCTTAGCTAGTGATGTGGTGGGGGTTGGGGTGGGGTGGGGCGCGTTTGGGGGGTTGTGGTGGGGTGTGTGTGTGTGTGTGTGGGAGGGGGGGGTGGTTGGGGTGAGGGTGGGGGGTGGGTTTATAGCTAAAATTGGATTCATCCCTTGCATTGTAATGGTGTTAACCCTCTTGTGTCAACTTAACCCTTTAGTGGTCAAGTTTGTTTAAACGATCTCTGCAGTGATCTTGAGAAATGTCCGTTTGCAGGCTAAGAGGAGACTATTTCTGCAAATTTACCACCGGAATGACTGGCTCGGTAGCCGAGGCAGTCATTCCAGCGTTACATTAAAAAAAATACTCTTCTTGGTTTGCAATTGGACACTGGCTAAGCAGAAATTAAAATTTTCTTGACCATTACACTTTTGATGAATGTCCATTTTTAAGGATAACAGAAATCTATTTTTTGTAAATTTTCGTTTTAAATTTACAAAAATACTCTTTTTGTGTGCAAAGATCAAAATTTCCTTGAAATTATTGGCAATTGAATGGTTAATTGAAATAAATATTATTCTGAGCTGATGGGCTAATTACGTTACACGTCTGAATGAGATGACACCTGTCACACTACACGTTGTGATGATCGATGAAATGACACCAGTCACACTACGTGTTGTGATGATCCGATATATGTTCGTACTCTCGCGTAACTGTCTGACTGAGTTTTTGCATACGACATATTCCAAGTGTTATTGCGCTGGAGTTGCTAAATATTTTGCAAACAATTTGACTGAAAGTTGTTGGTAGCTATGCCACCAACAACTTTCAGTCAAATTGTTTTCTGCTCTGCTGACAGTAAAGTCATCGATCTTGTCTCAGATGCAACATTGGATAGGATTTTCCGTATGCTGTGCAGGAGCACAATGGGCCACAGATTGGCTGACGGGCCAGGTGGCTTCTTGGGCTTGGGTAGTGCGATAACGGTGCCTTGGCCTACAGCGTCGATGGGAAGGTGGTACATAAAAGCTGAATTGATTACGTGTGTGGTCGGTTTTGAGATAATGTCATTTGCATATTAGGTCCTGATGCACGTCCATTTTTCAGTGCTTTAAGTGCCTTCCTTCTCAGCTTCTGCTGTTTTAACGTGTGTTAGTAATGGTCTGCTGTCTCCTAAGAACGGGTGCAAGGGCTCATCATCGTTGTTAGTGAACTGCTTTCATCTGCTCGGGAGTTTGTTTGTTGAATAGGACGGTCTTTTAAGCATTCGCTAATGTGGCGCAGAATGTTTTTCCGCTCCCAGCTTAGTTTGGTGCGGTTGACACTTTGCCCACTTTGAGAGATGCGCAGCCCCACCGCTTTCTGCTCTGCTGACAGTTTTACTACTAGAGGGTCGTCAGTATTCCTAGTTTGGTTGTTTGTAAGAACACATATGGTGCTGGTAGCTGATGATTCCATCGGTTTCAGTATTTTGGTCAGGGCTTCGTTTGGATCAGAGCTGGCGTCGATGTTAGCTATCTGCTCCCCGAGGGCTTTTTTGTTGACATTTCAGTGTCAGTGTCGCTGATGAGCTTGGATAGTTGTAGGTGACTCTACCGGAGGAGGCCGACTGGCGTGGATATTTCATCCTTCTTCACCATTTGATGTCATATGACGTCATAATCAGCTAATCGGCGTATAGGATGACGTCATAATCATTACGTCATAAATGATTATATATGTCTTTAACTCTTAAAAGTCCAATACGTTCTACGAATTGTATGTCTTTACCATTTAATAAACAATCTGCTGAATATTTTGAAACTAATTTGACTCGCCAGTCAAATTACTTTTAAAATATTCAACAGCTTATCTGTATCGTTTTCTGGAAATTGATTAGTCCAGGAGGAAAATGGGGTCCCCATGCAGCATGTTAACTTACTTTTTTGTACTCCTCGAGGTGTCTAGTAAACGAATCTTCATGTTCCCATCGTGAACTATTATCCAATGTGATCCTTTTGGCGGCCATCTTGGATTTCCGATCAAAATTTAAAATCGTCCTAGCTTTTGAACTAGACATCATACAGCGACAAATGACCACATTCTCAACGTAAATTTGGCAGAAAAATCTGTTGAGAGGGTTAATCCGATGATTTAAACAAGATGGATACATTAAAACCCTAAAAATATGAAAGAATTAGTGTAATTTACACTCAAAATCGTGCCCGTGGACGCCCTTCTGTCTGCCCGACTAGTACGAGCAACTGTAACTTACTTGCTCTTTAGTATATTGAGAGGATTATTTTCATGATTCTGACTTCCGGTGGTTCTTATGTATCAATTCGCACAAATGTTTTAACATGAACCCGTATGGCAAGCTCCATGACTCATCACAGATGGAGTAAACGCGACATTGTTATCAGCAATCAAAACTAATCCATTTATACATCATTTACTTGTGTCTGATCAGGTGGTAAAGATTCACTTTTATTAACCAATAGATCTTTCCAGTTTTAGCTATGCTCCGCCAACCTCTAGCTAAGCTCCACCCACAGTTCGTCGTGATGGAATTGATCGATCCCTGAATGCCCTAAGTATCAATTTCCTGAAAACTATACAGGTAAGCTGTTGACTATTTTGTAACTTATTTGACTGGTCGCTGTTGTTGCTTATGGCAGCAACAGCGCCCATTCAAATTAGTTTCAAAATATTCAGCAGAATATTTATTAAATAGTAAAGATATACAATTCGTACAACAACGCATAGTCCGTCTTCAAATATACGTTCGCGAAGTACTTATCTAAGCCATCCATGACGCCATAGTGACGTCATTCATCATGATGTCATTCTACACGTCACACAGTTGATTATGACGTCATATGATGGGTGGATAAAGTGGATAGCTCCATTACTAACAGATTCGTCCCAAATTACACGGTGCTTCACAATGCATAGAGAAACATTTTGTACTGCATGATCCAAATGCTTATTGATTAATGCAATCTCTATTTTCTTTCCTATACGAATGTCTTATTGCACAATTAGTTAGAACTCTGCCTCTGTGATCGTGAAAATTAATTAACAATCGTAGCATAGCTATAGTTTGATGGTGGGTGATCATGATAAAGTCATTGAAACGCAAGAGTGATAATACTGGTGGGTCAGAGGAACTGCAGTCTAAGTTGTATTTTACATGTGAGTGGTATTAAGCATTTAGATATCTCACTGCTCAGTCAAGTCAAGGGGCTTGCCACTGACAAGCTCGATGAGCTACGTAGTATGCCTGACAGATGACTCATCGAACGTCATAAGCCACTCTATTGCATAGCACATGTCTGCAATCGCATTATGGAGTCTTCTTGGTGCATATTTAGAAGCAATTGGCTAGCATCAAGGCTGCTATCAAAAGTTTACTTGAAACCAGGATTGCTTAAAGTATAGTGCGAATTTCTAATGAAGTCAGCCGCAACATCGCGCTCTGCTTGTAAACCACCATCATTCTCTGCCATACACCAGTTCACTCCAGAATGTATCCGCTGTGGAAGGCTACAACTGAAAATTCTGGGAAAGAATGAACGGTGCATCAGGTTCTCATTGTTGAATGATAAGCACGGAAACTTGAAGGAGCCTACTTGGAAACAAGTCGAGCCATAGAACTAGGACTACATTGTCTCGTGGTGCAAGGCGAGGACCTGCTTGTGAGAGAGTGCAATTTCCACAAGTCCTGTCGCAAGTTATTCACTCTGAAGTATATCAATCACCTGCGTTTTACAGTCCAAGATACAAACTAGGAAATTGATACTGAGCAAGATCGCAAGTCTGCTGCATGTCTGAAGGCATTCACTGCTGTGCTTCATTTCGTTCAAGACTTAGTGATTGGGCAGAAAGCAGAAAGCAGATGTGCAGCTTACATCGCCGGGTTTTCTCTATATCCAAGAGTTTGAGAGATATGACTTACCCAATCCAGAGTACAGAAATGAGAATCTAAAGGACCAGCTTGAAAACCAGGGTATTCATAAGTGGATCGCCTTTGCCAAGATTACTCCAGGTGACCACGGCTTTATCACTTATAACCTGGTCTACATTGCCGGCCTATGCTTCACAGGTGCAGTGGCATGTGCATATACACCTGATCCAAAACAAGTATGAAGATGTGACCCTGCTCATTCATAGTATACTCTAAAAGACATTCAATTAGTCGAAGTCACTTCCTCGAGAGGGACAATGTGAACAAAATAATCACGGGCATTCAAGGCTGAAATGTGAACAACGCTGGTGGGATCATAATACAGAATGTAAATTCCGGGTTTGATGGCACCAACCAAGATCAGATGCTCTCTCCATACAAATGGAGCAAGACGCGCTTCTGAAGGTGGATACACCCAAGACCTTAGCCCCTAACCACATCTTTTGCCAGTTCTGGCCCCAATTACATCTGGGATCTGGTTCACTCAGCCTACTGTAAACAATGAAGCGGACTCAAAACTGATCCATGTTAGGAGTGTGACCCCATCCTCATAAGATAACTATAATACAGCATTTTTGCAGTATAATATACATACATAAGTGACGTGTAAGACATTGCTTGTATGTTCATCTTTACAGGTTATCCTATACCGTGATCAAGGTGACATCGGTTTAATGTTGCTCTTCATGCTATAGCAGCTGAATAAGCCCCTTAACCGTAATGAGCTAACGCGGTACTCATTCAACCCTTATCCTCACAGCCTCTGAATGGTTGACGGCTTCTTCAATAAGATTAAATAGGCCACAATGCTTACTTTCTTAATGGAAGATGCTCACGAGGATGTGCTGTATCCAAAAGCGCTGCCTCTCCCAATTGTATATCCTAGAGGGCCCAACGACAAGGAAACCGAGTGAATCAAACTATTCCTAGCAATGGACACTTCCAGTTTTAGCTATACCCCGCCAACCTCTAGCTACGCTCCACCCACACTTGGCCGTGTTGGGATCGATTGATCACCGAATGCCCTAACTTTTAATTTCCTGAAAACTATGCAGGTCAGCTGTTGAATATTTTGTAACTAATTTGACCGGGTGCTGTTGCTGCCTATGACAGTAACAGCGCTCAGACAAACTGGTTTCAAAATATTCAACAGAATATTTATTAAATAGTAAATAAATATAGTTCGTACAATAACGCATAGGCCATCTTCAAATATGCGTTCGTGACGTACTTATCGACGTCATTCATGACGTCATTCATTATGATGTCATTCTACACGTCCCGTGGTTGATTATGATGCCATATGATGGGTTGATAAAGTGGAGTAGTCTATTGAGGAGAATAAGACACAGCTCGATGAGCTACTCTTATGGCTGTTGGGACTATGCAGCAGAATTTCACATCGATAAACTGTGACAACGGTGGCAGCGGTGCAGGATAAAACGTATTTGATGGACTCCTCAAAGGGCAACGTGATTATGTTAATATTCATATGGAGCACATGTGAGCCTGCCTCACGAAATACTCGATCAATACTATAAGAACACAATATAAAATTATGTCATTCTCATGACCGTGGTCCACCAAGCTGCAGCTGCAGCAACGGTAGAGGAAACGACGGGACACGTATTGCAGCACTGTCCATTTTATGCCCAGGAAAGGACTACCTTCTGGCCCAATGCCACAGACATGTATACCAAAATTTATGGCCCCAACAGGGAACTGGTCTCCACGACTAGCTTCATAAAAATATGTATCATTGCATAACATTGTTATGTACGTCAACGCAACGACAACAACAACAACAGCAACAACAACAGCAACAGCAACAGCGACAGCAACAAAAACAACAACAAACAGGATAATGGTCCGAAAGATATTTGACCGATTGATGTCGAAAAGAACATTGCAAAGCTTTACACACTTTACGATACTTGAAAATGATATTGTATGTTGCCGCTGCATACCAAGTTGTGGTACAAGTCAACTATGGTGAGGACATCAAACTCTGCCATTTTCTTGATCATCTAGCACCACGTTCACCCCATCACACTCACCATTTTCTTCGATACCGGGACAGGAAATCATCTGATTACTGTAACATGATACTCGACCTGTATCTTTTCACCGGGGAAGATGAAACAAGTGCGTCTAAGGGCTAGGTTGGACCCCCGAAGTAGTGGTCTTGAGGAATGCCCATTTGCAGGCCAAGAGAAGACAATTCTTGAAAATTTACCACAGTAATTACTGGCGCGGTAACCGAGCCAGCCATTTCAGTATTAAATTTTCAAAAATACTCTTCTCTTGGCCTGCAAATGGACATTCAATAAGTAAATATTTCAATTTTTCGAAGAAATTTAGTCATTAAATGGTTAATACACTAATGTTTTTGTCTCAGAGGTCTCGGTGTTGAGTGGTCTGTAGAGCCAGAGGTGACGGATGACATCGATGCATTCATGTGTCTGATGTACGCTATGACATGGAGAAGCCTTCCAATGCTATATGCAGTATCATTCCGAAGCAGATGGTGGGGAAAACAAGCAACACGCGACCAAAATCTAAGGTGAATCTCTTCCGGCCAGCTCCCAATCTGCAGAGACATCCTTGTCCCACATATTGGGCCGTCTAAACCACAGCCTTGCTAACTACAAGCGAGTTGCCAAGACGATCCTCCGGTGCCCCGAGCTCTATGATACTGGAGGCAACTGGGAGAAGACGGCGGAGGGTATCTGAGAGCCTGTTTGGTTGTCTGTCCCTATCCTTCCTCACTCCCTCGTTGACTTGCTAGAGAAACCTGATGAGAATGTGGAGGAAAATAAAGAAGAGGAAGAGGAGCAAGAGATTGATTATGATGAGTTTCTTAATGACGATGACTAGAAATAATGTAGCGCGATGTAACAATGGAATTGGCTACCTATTCTGTGGTTTGTTCTATCATGCAAGATACGAATAGTAGTAGAATAGTTCCTTTCTTATTTTGACTCATTGATATAATATGTTACTATTTAACCCTTATATTTACTGGGAAATATTAGTTGATTCCAGACTTCATGGGAATCTTATAGTTTGGTATGTATATAGATAGATATTTTGGAAGATTTTAATTGTAAATTATACTGACTTTTTCATATTTTACGTGTTTTAATGTATCCAACGTGTCTAAATCATTAAAAAAAACCTTCGTAATCGATTCTTCTGCCATGAGTACCTTAAATAATGAGTCATTTGTCTGTGCATAATGCCGGGTTCAAATGTTAGGACGATTATCGATTTTCGTTGGAAATCCAAGACGCCTACCAAGACGGTCGCCAAACGGACCACACGGGACAGTATTTCACGATGGGAACATGAAGATTCGTTTACTAGACAATTTGAGGGTTACAAAAAGTAAGTTAGAGAAATCTATCAACGGGGTGCATGGGGCCCCCATATTCCTACTAGACTAGATAGTCAGGAAGTTCATGGACGACCGATGCCAACACGAGCGACGTGTGGGTGGAACTTAGCTAGAGAGCATACAAGAAAGCTCTTTAACATTTTGACCGGATGCCATTGGAGCTTTAAACAGCAACAGCTTCCAGGCAAGTTAATTTCAAAATATTCACAAAGGAAATTCATGCACCATAAAATGTTGTCCTGTTGTGTCTGTATCGCATACAGTATTAACCTATATAATGCCAGGATCTGATCTGTCACTCGAGAACTGATGCCATAATAAATTACCCCACAAGTTAGCTGACGTCTTGATCATAAAGACGTATCTGGCTCCGTATGGACATCGAAAAGTTATGTGTACGAATTGTGTCTTGGATGAATTAACAATTTATTAGTTTTCTGTTGAATATTTTGAAAGTAATTTGACTGGGAGCTGTTGTGGCTATAGACAGCAACAGGCCGACAGCCCCCATGTCAAATTAGTGTCAAAATATTCAACAACTTACCTGTATAGTTATCTTAAAATTTAGATTCTGGGAATTCAGGTACCAAAGTTTCAAATCGATTCCATCACGCGTAAATAGTGGACAGAGCTACTTTAGACATGGGCGGGGCGTAGCTAGAGATGGGCGGGGCGTAGCTAAACATGACTCGTTATTTCAGACTGAGTGAAGTCATCGTAAGGACGAGAATATCAATCAACGATTTATTAACGCCACTTGTGTCAACTTAACCCTTTATACGTCATGAAATCAGCATATGCTAAGATTTATTTCGTTTCATTACACGTATCCACACAATCTAAGGCCATGTTCTCACTAGAGACTTAATCAGGATTAACGCCATAGTGAGGTATGTCGTTATTCATGACTAACTCTCTAGTGGCAACACGGCCTAAGCCTCTAAAGGCATACAATTTTGACCATTTTATTTTCCAGCATTCTGGTGTGAATATGTACCTTTAATTCTCTTATATATTGACATCCAGTGCAGTTTTTCAAATAAGATTTTTAAGGGCGTATTACATTTTTCAGCACGGATGCTTCATACTTCACATTTTTTTTGTAATTTTAAGAGAAATATGATGCTGACTAATTGATGATCTTTGGAAATGTTTCCTCATACTACAATTCTACAAAGAACAGAAAGCAAAATTGGGTAAATATTGATATATGAATTGGACATTTTTAAACAAATATTAAGACGCAGTTTTTTGCGTATTTCTTAATTATTCCAAATTCCATTATTATTATTATTATTATTATTATTATTATTATTATTATTATTATTATTATTATTATTATTATTATTATTATTATTATCATTATTATTATTAGTATTATTATTACGTTGTGCGAATTGTATGCCTTTACCATTTATTAAACATTCTGCCAAAGGCAGCAACATTAGCACCCAGTCAAATTAGTTTCAAAATATTCAACAGCTTACCTGCATAGTTTCCTGGAAATTGATAGCCAGGGAGTTCAGGGATCGATCATTCCCAACACGAGTGAAGCGTGGGTGCCGCTTAGCTAGAGATTGGCGGGGCATAGCCAAAACTGGAAAGGTCCATTGCAGTTCTATTTATCAAACACGAGCATTTGTCGTACATCTCGTTAATATGACGATGTCTAAATGAGCTGTTATGAGCTATTATTCATCATCAAAAATGTCATTCATTCGATGACATCACTCTGTGATTTTCACGAAAATAAATACGTGAAGCAAGATTATGAACAATGCCGGGATGGATGCAAATATGACGAGAAAAGCGATTTGTTCCGTGCAGGCGTGGTCTGAATGCCTAAACTGATAACTCGTAGTTGACCCGAAAGCAGTAACCACAGCTAAATAAATAAATAAAAAAATAAATAAAAAAATTAATGAGTGAATGAATGAATGAATCATGGGTAGGTGGGTGGGTGGGTGTGTGTGTGTGTGTGTGTGTGTGGGTGGGTGGGTGGGTGGGTGGGTGGGTGGGTGGGTGGGTGGGTGAGTGAGTGAGTGAGTGAGTGAGTGAATGAGTGAGTGAGTGAGTGAGTGAGTGAATTAAAATGGATGGATGGATGAATGAATGAATGAATGAATGAATGAATGATTAAATAAATACAGCCATAAATAAGGCTAGTCTGAGTTCTCAGGTTCTCCGCTGTTTAAAAAACCTCTTATATGATGGGGTGATAGTAAGCTGCTAGTGTCATCGCGATGCAATATTGTGTATTTATATTATGAACAGTGTACAAATGGTAGCACTATGGAAATAAAATACGGGCAGCGTATTACTTGTAGGCGCAACCAGAGGCATCATTTGGAAAGTTAATTGGCATTGAGAAAATAAAATAATAATGTGCTTGAATTGGAATTTGATAAAGAGAAATGATACCACAAGAAAAACATAGTATAGCTTACATCACGCACGCACACACACACACACACACACACACACACACACACGCACGCACGCACGCACGCACGTACGCACGCGCATACAGATAGACAGACACGCACGCATGCGCGCACACACGCACGCACATACACAATCAAGCATAGTTAAAGGTGCATATTCACACCTAAGTGCTTGAAAATAAAATTGTCGAAATTATATACTTTTAGAGGCTTAAATTGTGTCATGAAACGAAATAAATCATATAAATAAATTTTGCGGGCTTAGTTGTGCATTTGAATTAGGGGACTCGTGCCTCTAATTCAACTTAGAAACTTAAAAAATTATATTCATTTATACGTAATGAAATCATCATATGCTAAGATTTATTTCGCTTCTTTACATCTAGGCGCACAATTTAAGCCCCTAAAAGTAAATAATTTCAACAATTTTATTTTGAACCATTCTGCTGTGAATATGCACCTTTAATTTATGTTCGTTATGGTATTCCCATATTAGGTCTATACTAGTGTATTAGCTAACTATTTACTCAGTACAAATGCACCCGGCAGAATAATGAAGCAGGTTATGGTGTTCCATAGCAACCGTTCACGTTGTGATGTCTCGTAGAAAAAGCATCGAATGAACGCGGCGATGTACACGATGTTCATGCATAAACAACAACCTAGAATGATCCCCCAACCGACACGATACGCGGGGCAAATCGCAAGGAGCACACCACCTAATAGGGATATAATAAAAGATTAGAGTCATCACAAGATGGCATATTCACAGGATACAAATATTTTATCTAAAAACCTACACTTCAGGAATTGATATATCGTTAATTGAAACGGACTAATTTCAATATATTACATCCAAGATAACGCAGCTTACTGGGCCGATACTGGGCTGATACCGTGCCGATACTTTTAGTGAACTAAGAGTGAATAATTCACTCCTTTACAATCACACCACACACCTTTTGAAATTGTTTTCCCCAGCAAGGAAGCTTACTACTAATATCACCATAATGCTAACTTGACCACAAACTGCAGTCCTGCCTGAATTGTTATAGATACATACAACCTTTACATCAACTGAAACTGGCTTACATTTTCTGAGATAGTGAATCCTTATCATCAAACCTCAAGCACAAAACATGAAAGTGCAACTCAGAAAGCAACGAGTTCTATACCCCAAATTAAATATAAACCCATTCATTCAGCACATATAGAACTTCTAAAGAAACCCGCCTCTTCTCATATCCGTTTACAAGAAGGTTATTCATGCATATGAGAAGAGAATATCATCTTAGCATTACCACATGCGACAACACTCCACCCCCCCCCCCCCCCGCCCACCACCACCCCCCCACCCCCTGTCAAGCGCCCACATAATTTCACTCCATTTCTAATTCTTGAGGACAAACATTTTCAACAACTTTACTCTTAGTAGTGGTAAATATATCAACCTAAGGAAATCGTTAAGATACGTTCCAACTAGACACAACCCCCAAGCACCCCTGATAATACAAACCATGCAAGCGAGAAGTTCACCTACCCATGATTGTATTTCCTGCATACTGGGTTAATCCGATCACATTTTATTAGATTCAAGCTTACTTGTATTTGGCACTGGTAGCCTCCCCTGGAAACCATTATTATACCGAAATTCGTTGTCATACAGACCTTTGAAACGATTATGATTATCTATGAGGACATCTATCTAAAGACAGGCCATATGCTAGGACTCATGGAGCTAAACGGGCTATACCGGTGTTTAGGCTTCGTAATCGGACCAAGTGTCTTGGATCATGCCATTAATTTTGGATACACGAGACAAAATGGGGGCAATCACTGTTCAACCTTTACGCGATATTCCAGAGCAGATAATTGTGATACGGATAAGGGAATGTGACAGGACATGGATGATGTGGAATAGATAAACCATAGCCCATCGGTGCAATAGAACATTTGAGATGAGATTAACATCCCTTTATTAGAAAATGCTTTAATAGAGAACTAGAACACGTAGTCGATGTCACGCCATCGCGTTCGCAACTTTGACCCGACTCAGCACCAGTCCCCGTTCCCCACAAAGGGCTGAGTCAAATTTATATAAATGCCATCTTACCATATGCAATCACATGAGTAACTCACAAAACAAAGTTGGTTGAATTACATCAAATGGGCCCAGAGTAGATAGCATGCCAGATCGAATTTCTATGATAATTGAACTTGTGAATCCGCTCTTGTGCCCGGGGATGGGGTGGGTGGGGGGCCTGGCAGAGCCCAATGCGAATGACAGCTGGCAATCTGAAATCATATGGGTAACTCACAAAACAAATTTGGAAGAATTCCACTAAACGTTTTCAGGTGAGATATAGGATTTTTATGATGCCTTACCTGTGGACCCCGACCCTGGTCCCCAGGCGTGTGAGTTGGGTTGGGGTGGGATTTTGAGGGGGCGTGAAGCGGAAAATCAGACAGTCGCAATTACCGCCCTGTTCGGCAATAGCTTACAGTCAAATCGTTTGCAAAAGAGAACCAAGTGATCGTATTGAAAATGATGCATATGGTATGTCCGT
The DNA here is from genome assembly GCA_034401795.1 of Chaetoderma sp. LZ-2023a. NCBI lineage: Eukaryota > Metazoa > Mollusca > Caudofoveata > Chaetodermatida > Chaetodermatidae > Chaetoderma > Chaetoderma sp. LZ-2023a. Next base: position 191,705,470 of record CM067370.1, on the reverse strand, counting down.
CTTTATCATGTCTGTGTTGTTAGAATTAGACGAGTGCTTGTATTTGTCGGTGTTGATTGGAAATTGTTGCTATCTTAGACAGCAGCAGCTTTCAGTCGAATTGTTTATCAGGTGCTTACCAGGTGTGTCTTGCTGCGTGTATTCAAGTTTATAATTCTGATAATTTGCTGTGAATCATCTGCTAGTACATGTGTTTTTCGGGGCTGATTGGAAGTTGTGGTTGTTTGTGACAGCAACAGCTTTTAGTCGAACCGCGCATCAAGTGTCTATCGTTTGCCTGTCTTGTTTGGCTGAGTGTAGTTAGAATGGAGGGATTCAGTTCTAACTGTGCCCCGCCCATTTCTAGTTAATCTCCACACACGCGTTTGCTCGTCATTCAATATGGCGTCATATACTTAAGTGGGAGATTGGTTTCATCCATTTTAATTATATATCCGTCAATTTTTATCCAGTTATGCAAGGCTACTTGTGTGTGTCGGAGTTGATTGTGGTTGTTATTGTCGCGTACGTGTGTGCCTGCGTGTGCTTATTATTGAATAATTTCTCTTTTGACCTGAAAGTATTAAGGGAGATAGTTATATTGTGACATGAAAGAAAAGAAGGAAAAAAGAGAATAAATTTGTTTAAATACCATTGCCTGATCCAAATTGCATTGCGCAATACAACAATACGGTAACCATGTCTTCCAATCCAAAGGAGTTTTAGCTATGCCCCGCCTATCTCTAGCTAAGTTCCACCCAGTAAAATTAGTCTAAATATTCACCAGTATGCTTATTAAATATTAAAGACATACAATTCGTCCAAATAACGCCTAATTCGCCACCAATTGACCTTTCCATTTTAGCTATGTCCTACCCATCATTAGCTAAGCTCCACCCACATCTCGCCGTGCTGGGATTGATCGATCCCCGAATGTCATAGCTATCAATTACCTGAAAACTATACAAGGAAGCTGTTGAATATTTTGTAACTAATTTGACTGGGTGCTGTTGCTGCCTATGGCAGCAACTGCGCCCAGTCAAATTAGTTTCAAAATATTCAACAGAATATTTATTAAATCGTAAATGCGTACAATTTGTACAGCAACGCATAGACCGTCTTCAAATATGCGTTCGTGATGTACTTATCGACATCATTCATGACGTCATCCATTATGATGTCATTCTACACATCACGTATGATTATGAATTATGCGTTCGTGATAAACTTAGCTACGCCATTCACGAACGCCATTGATTATGACGTCATACTACACGTCACCTAGTTGATCATGGCTTAACATGATGGATGGATAAATTGGAAAGGTTCATTGTCTGAGCTATTGATCACGTGAGCCTACCTGCGATAAACATAGACACGGCATACAGCAGACAGACAGACGCATACCAAAATGCCAATCTTGACTCCTTATAATAGTCTGTAAAAAGAGCGTGTTGTATATATTATATCATCATAAACAAGAGGCATATATCGTCCTTGATTCCCAACTAAATAACACTTAGCTTTTCTTGTGTCAACAGCGCCTTAAAGCGCTCAAAATACTACTTGATATATCAATTAAAAATTTTGATATATTTTAATTTTAGAAGACTATTTTTGTAAATTTACCACCGAATTTTTTCGCCGTCTTGACCATTAAAGTGGTATGCCCTAATGGTAAAGAAAATTACAGTTTTTATGTAGCCAGTGTATATCTGCAGGCCTAGAGAAGAATATTTTTGAAAATTTACCACTAGAATGACTGGCTCGGTTACTGAGTCAGTCATTCTAGTGGTAAATATTAAAAAATACCGTTCTTTAGGCCTTTCAAATAGCCATGTCTGAAGGTCACTGCAAAGTTGTTTTTTGGTCAGTTTGACCCTTAAAGGGTTAAGTTGACGCAAGAGGGTTTAAAGGGGGCGAGGTGTGGTGGGGGTGGGTGGATACTAATCTAATCTCAAATGTTGGTTTGTACTGATAGATTATAGTATTTAGATATCATATCATTAGCCTCTCAGCACATTGCCATATCTCTATCACAATGGCTGAAATCCAGTTCCAGCTATGCCCCGCCTATCTCTAGTATTTTTATAAATTTATAACGAAAATTTACAAAAATAGATTTCTGTTATCCTTCAATTGGACATTTATCAAAAGTGCAATGGTCAAGAAAATTATAATTTCTGCTTAGCCACTGTCCAATTGATAGTGACATCACCTATTTGAGTAATGACAGAATGGATCCCTCAATTTGCAATCAATTAAAGATGCATATTCACACTAAACCTCTTGAAAATAAAACTGTTAAAATTGTCTACCTTTAGAGGCTTAAATTCTGTGCCTCGATGCAATAAAACGAAATAAATCCTAAAATATGATGATTTCTTTCTGTATGACTTAATATAATCTTTTTGTTGTGAATTCGAATTAAGGGACTCGTGTCTCTAATTCAATTTCACAACTTCAAAGATTTATATGAATTTATACGTTATAAAATCATCATATGCCAAGATTTATTTCTATTCATTACACTAAGGGAAACAACTTAAGCCTCTAAAGGGAAACAACTTAAGCCTCTAAAGGGAAACAACTTAAGCCTCTAAAAGTAGACAATCTTAACGATTTTATTTTCAAGTGTTTTGGTGCGAATATGCACCTTTTAATATATAAGACTATAAATATAGGCCATGGATATATGAAATCGTCCTTACCTTTCCATTTTTTCCTAAACTTTTCCCATCCACCGACTCTTACTATTTCCTGGAAATAAATAATGCATTTCAGGAAATACAGTAGGTCTTATAAAAACTTAACGTACTTCCATAACAAAAACAGAAACATGTTGGTTAGTACAATTCTGAATACGATGTAAGAATGTTATTTTGAGATCTTTTAACATAATGGACCTTTCCAGTTTTAGCTATGCCCCGCCCATCTCTAGCTAAGCTCCACCCACACCTATCGACTGAGCCCCGAATGCCTTGCCTATCAATTTCCTGAAAACTATGCAGAAAGTCTGTTGAATATTTTGAAACTAATTTGACTGGGTGCCTTTGGCAGCAACAGCGCCTAGGTTAAATTAGTTTCAAAATATTCAACAGAATATTTACTGAGTAGTAAAGCCATACAATTCGTACAACAACGCTTAGTCCGTCTTCAAATATGCGTTCGTGACGTACTTATCTACGTCATTCATGGTGTCATAATGACGTCATTGATTATGCCGGCATTCTACTCGTCACGTAATTGATAATGACGCCATTTGATGGATGGGTGACGTGGAAAGGTCCATCAAATTGAAAGGCATTGCTGCGTAATCCAGCAATGTCTTCCGATCCAATTATCTTCAAAATATTCAACAGTACACTTTATCTGATTTTGGATACATGTTAGGTTAGGTCACATGACATTCCGGATATTAATTTGCACATTTGAGAGGCAGTCCTTTACTTAGAGCAGTAAAGTCAGATTAGCTACTCGTGCGTCAACAGCGCCTAAATCGCTCAAAATACTATTTATCTCAATTAACCAAATTAGCCCAATACTTTTCAAGGAAATTTAGATTCTTGAAAAAGAGTATTTTTGTAAATGGACATTCATCAAAAGTGTTATGGTCAAGAAAATTCAAATTTCTGCTTAGTCTGTGTCCAATTGCAGACCAAGAAGAGATCTTGAGAAATGTCCATTTGCAGGCTAAGAGAAGAATATTTCTAAAAATCTACCACTGGAATGATTGGTTCGGTAACCGAACCAGTCATTCCAGTGGTAAATCATAAAAAATACTCTTCTTAGTCTGCAATTGGACACTGGCCAAGCAGAATTTTCTTGACCATTCCACTTTTGATGATTGCCCAGGCGTTAGGCAGGCCTTGCCCAGGACCTAGAACGCTTTGCTAAGATTTACCTACACATTACCTAGACATTAGGTAGTAAAAAAATTAAAATTTCCCTGAAAACTATTGGCAATTAAATAGTTAATTGAAATAAATAGTATTTTGAGCGCTTTAATGCGTTGTTGATACAACAGGCGCTAAGTAAAATAGAAATGCACAGGTCACCTCATGATAATCACGATGATAGTACTGACTTCTTGCTGGCCTGGAATTCAGTTCAATTCGCCTTTCCAGTTTATCCATCCATCATATGACGTTCAATTCGCCTTAATCAACTAAGTGACGTGCACCATGGAAGTGGAACGGAGTACCAGAAACCGTCGTTGAGGCACCGCCACAAAATTCCTTTAAAGCTAGATTGGACGCTGTATTTATTTAATGGCACTTGATAAATCTTCTCAGCCCAAACTGACAAAACAGCCCTGAAACACACCGCCTGGTAATAGGACATGATGCCCTGTAAGCTGTAAATATGCTATGTTATTGCAGTGTTTGTTGTAAAACTAATGAAAGAGGAATTGACCCACGTCTTCATACTGTTAATGGGATACAGCCCGAGAACGGCCAAATCAACAAAGCTTGTAATTTCAAGGGAGATTAAAAATAATATTGACGGAAACTGGTACAACATGAATGAAATCTGCGTCTAAATAGTATTAATTTAAATTCTGAGTTTGGTTCAAATCCGCTTAGTCTAGCACGAGTTACTGCCTGAAAATTGCCAAATTAAGGAATTTGTATGTTCCAAAGGGTGATAATTTCACCAAACATTTACGAAAAATAATGAATTTGACATCCGCCTCCTTGTATTCATATGCATACATTTTGTTCGAATTGGTTTAGTCTAACACAAGTTAACGTCTGGAAACTGTCAAATTTAACGTGTATATTTTTCAAGGGGTATACCTCTGGTGAATATTCACGGACCCTAAGGAAATACGGACTTGACCTCTGCCTCGGTACTATTAAGCTAAATTACGCATTCCGTTCGAATCTGTTTAGTCTAACACAAGTTATTGCGTATATTTCAAGGGCAATAACTCTTGCAAATATTGACGAAAAGATAATCTTTGCTTCTATAGTATTAAGTTATTTTCTGAATTAAGCTCAAATCCGTTAGGTCAAACTTAGGTTATTTCAGATTAAAGAAGAATTAATAAAAATTTATGGGGATAACTCTGGCACATACGGACCAAAACTAATGGAACAAGAACTTGACATTCGTCTTTTGACTATTAAGCTATATTCAAAATTTCTCTGAGATCCTTTTAGTCTAACACGAGTTATTGCACGAACACCAAATATTCACGGTATCCCCTCGAACTTCGTTTTCGAGGCGATAACAATGTTAACATTAACCACACTGATATAGGAGTCTCTTTACGGGCACCTTTTATACCTATCCAGTGAATATTCGCCTAACACTGTAATATGACCTATTATGATTTCCCACTAAAGGTGCTACCATCGCAACACGCTGCCATCCACCCACCATCACCATGCACAGAAATGCACAGACATCTATCCATCTCACTCATGTGCCCTTATGTAATCAAAAGTGTATTCTAAACACACGCTCACAATCACCATCATCATCACCATCACCATCATTATCATCATCATCATCATCACCACCATCACTATTACCATCACCATCATCATCATCATCATCATCATCATCATCACGCGGGTAGGTGTGTGTATGGGTGTGTGTGTAGGTGTGTGTAGGTGTCTGTGCGTGCCTGCGTGCGTGTGTGTGTGTGCGTGCGTGCGTGCGTGCGTGCGTGTGTGTGCGTGTGCATGTGTGCGCGTAGGCGTGTGTGTGCGCGCGGCGGTGTGTGTGTGTGCGTGCGCGCGTGCGTGCGTGCGTGCGCACATACCTGCGTGTGTACCTTGTCAGGGGAAAATGTTGTGTTGATGTGAATCTCACTTTCTCCCTTTGCAGGAGAATCAGGGTTCTTCAATGTTATTATGCTGATGTGAATCTCACTTTCTCCATTTGCAGGAGAATCAGGGGTCTTCAATGATGCATCGTCTGCCTTTACTGATAATACGGGCTTCTTACTACATTTCCATGGTGAGCAAGAGGAGAAATGTGCGAGGAGTTTCATCGTCTCACCCACCAAGCAGTCTGAAACATAGCACGATACCGTGTTTGAAATGAATCCGGATTAACCACTAGCCAGCATGACTACAGGACAATTTATAAAAATATGCTAAGATCTTTCCACAACATAAACAGAAATGCGCTCGTCAGTACAGGCTTGAACAAGATGCCGTGTTTGTCAAGGCATCTAAATTTTGGAGGTCCCAGAGACGCCACACCCTGAAATCTGGGGGTCACATTAAGCTTGTGTGATTATTGCTTCGAGAGTAAGAATAATCGTGATCACTCAATTAATCAAGTCTCGGTAGAACTTACCCAGACATAGGCATAGCAACAAAAGCTTATCTTGTGACGAAAAGCTGCAATGGTGTTTAGAAAAGTCAATTTGCGGGTATTTTTGAAAATGTATTACTGGAATGCCTGGCTCGATTCTCGAGCAAGTCATTCCAGTAATACACTTTCAAAAAATAGTCTTCTCTTGGCCTGTACATGGACAGACATTCACTGAGCAAAATGTCAATTTTCGTGACCGAACTCGTTAAAAAGCAATTAACAGGTTGGAATTGAAATATTTTATGCAGCAGAAATTATTAAATGCTTATTCGATTATATATTTTTTAATCATATAAATTCACGTCTAGGGTCCCATGGTGCAATATATGAGTCCAAAGCTGGACTCAGGTGTTCCCAAGCAGTCCTTCTCATCCATGCTAAAATTAGAAGGTGGCATGGACTCACAACTATAAAAAGAATCGTGTCCCCATGCTAGATTTTGTGTGTGTTTTTTGGTGAAAAATTCTATAAAGCAAGTTAGTAATATACAATCATACACGATTTTCAGGGGTCCAATTGGACCCACTTACATTACTTTTGGGAGTCCCAAGCTGGATTGCCACATAATTTTCCCTTACAGATTTCAATGCAGCAGCAAGGTAACAGGTGAAAAGCACAGACGGAAGTCCATCAGCTTGGTATGTGCAAGTAGTAGTCTCACTTAGGTATGCAAAGACATGGAAACTTTCCGGGAATTTTGGAAAGTTTCCATGGAATATTTCGGGAATTTTCAGAAGGCGGGAATTTTGGGAATATTGGGGAATTTTAATTCTGAACACCCATTTGTGCCTACATTGCCATTTTATGTAAATGGCAATATGAAACAAGTATTTTGATTTGCTGTTTGTCAAGATAATCACACAACTAGCGTATATTAGTGTCTTATTTAGCTTTATAGATGTATATTTATGTCAAAACTAACATAAAGCTCTCATTAGAGACTACATGTCCTACAAAAAGCATATCCCTTACTGACTGACAATGGTGTGAATATGAAGGATGCCTAGGAATAAGTTCGCACAGAATATCCATGGATACATAAGTCCTGTGTACAGTGAGCAGCACACATGCACAACATTGTTCTTGAACATTATCACAACATTGAATTCCATGAACATTCTCCACAAGAAGGCAATGACTGACAGTACATATAACATCATTAAGTAATACATGTAACCTTTTCTCCAAAACAAACATTGAATACAAAGGAAATCACGCCTGAAGTTGACAAGCCAAACCCCTAAAACCAAGAGGGGAGGCGAAGTAAAAATGTATGATAGTCTGCTCTAAGGCAATGGGTCTCTAAGAATTGGCAAACATGGAGCATCTGACATGAACTGATTTTGAACATGAGTACCATGACGATCATTCAACCAATTGCCACTGCAATAGCAAAGGTTAAGGGTAATAATATTCCAAATATATTCTCCCATGTTGAAACAAAATAAAAACTTCACTTTTTGCCATACCGGTGCTGACACAAGAGCAATAAGAGTTTCAGTGTAGTAAACATATCAAGGAGTTTTCAAATTACCCAGCAGTAAACATTTTTTCGGAGCAATCTCACGTTGTGCAAGAGAGATCAATCTAGTGAATATGGGCAGACTTTGCCGAAACCAATTCATGGCACTGCATCTATGCATACCATATGGATTTATGCACACACTTTGAGCACGCAATTATTATGTGTCGTACCTCCTCCATCAAACCTAGCTACAGGAGATCGTGCATTCTTTCGAGGAGTACCTAAGTTTTGGAATAGTCTTCCACCAGACATTAGAAATTGTAACAAAATAGTCCTTCCAACCATTGTTTAAAACTCACCTATTCAAAAGAGCTTATTCCCAAACATGTAAAGCGCCTTTGAGCGGTTTAGTCCATAATTGGCTCGATAAAAATCTGTAATACATACATACATACATACGTTTAAAAGAAATACAAGTTAAAGTTCAAAACTATAGAAGATCTGAAAAGAAAATTTTCAAACATTAAGTCTTTCAATTGAGATATATCCGTGACGTAAAAACGGTATTTGGATGGATCTTGCCAAAAGAATATCATGACGTTTCGTCTAGCCTAATATATCTGCTGGAAAAGAATTCTCGAGTGCAAGTTTAAAGGCTCTTTGAAATCTGGACCAGGCAAGGATCAGAAATATGGCTGAAGACGAGCCCAACCACATAATACAATAACACTTTGTTTTGTGACGACTTTATCCTTGACCGATCAGAGTTCTGCTTGAAGCCAACCCACGCTGCTCCATGGTGGCCTGGTCTTTATGATTCAGATGCAGTGCCATCCATTGCTGCACTTCGTCTTTAAGGAAACTTATTGCCACTTAGATTCAATATGAAATTCATTGAAACAAATAAATATATTTCATCCTCAGTAAATTTAGCTTGATGGTGTCCTTTAATGTTTCATTTCCTATTCTCACATATCCAAATGCTTTCATTAACCACAAAACCTTCAATGAATTGCACAAGTGGTTCAAGTGAAATAAATAATAAGGATCCGTAAAGGTTCCAAGTGTCAACCTGATATTTATATTTATGAATCAAATTTTGTGTTTTTAAAAAAAAATTTAAAGCAGATGTAAATTACGTAATCAGGTTGTAGTTTCATCTAAGCGGTACTACCATGCTATGAGTACAAGCCAAAAGACTAATAGAATGTTGGGGTAGGTATTTAGAGCTAGACACGTAATGGTGCTGATGTGTCCCAAAAAAAATTCTCGATATTCCCTGAAAGTTCCCCCAATATTCCCTGAAAATTCTCACAATTGCCGCGGTAATTTACCATCTCCAAAATTTCCCGGAATTGTGCAACCCTAGTCTCACTAGTCGTAGCCCATCTTTATTGCAACTGGTCTTGGGTAGTGCATCTAGGATCTTTGAGCGTTGAATTGTGTCGATGGCTAGTGACATGCCCATTTTGTGGAAATCCCGGTGTTTGGACGTAACTACCGACACACGCATGCATTGAGCCCATACAATGTCTGCGTCGCAGCGTCCACGCTTGAAGCCACTTTGACATGCTCCAGTGAAGTCATCAATTTTGTCTCGTATGCGGCGTTGAGTAACATTGCATAGGATCTTTCGTATGCTGTTGAGGAAAACAACGGGTAGCAGATTGACTGGGTGCCATGTGGCTTCCTGGGCTTGGGTAGCCCCATAAGAGTTCCTTGCCCTTCAACATCGATGGGAAAGTGGTGCATATAAGCTGAATTGATCAGGCGCATGATTGGTTTTGAGATAATGCCACTTGCGTATTTAAATAGAAGTCATTGATCATGTCATCAAGTCCGGATGCGCATCCATTTTTCAGGGCTTTGAGTGGCTTCTCAACTTCTGCTATTTTAATTGTTTTATTAAATAGTAAATACATACAATTCGTACAAAAACTCGTAGTCCGTCATCATTTACGCGTTCATGACAAACTTAGCTACTTTATTCAAGACGCAATTGATTACGACGTCAGTCTACACGTCACGTAGTTGGTTATGACGTCATATGATTGACTGAGAAACTGGATTCATCATTTGGCAGATATTGGGATTACATTTAGCACTTATGCTGCCGAATGTTGGTCTGATATCATTGTGTGTTATTCGATTATGTTTTGTATGAGAACTTCTAGAATTTAACCTTTAAATAATCAGATTTGCTCAAGAAAATTTCAATTAAAAATGTCCGTTTATAGACGAAGGTAACACAACTTTTGAAAAATGTATTACTTGAATGACTGGATCTATTATCGAGCCAATCATTTCAATGATACCTTGTCAAAAATAATCTTCTCTTTTTCTGTAAGTGGACATCTCTTACGATCATTGCAGAGACTGCTTATAACTGCATTCGCCATTAAATGTTTGAGGCACGAAATGGCATTACATGGCAAACCTTACAATTCGAAAGACTTCTTCAATATCTTTTAGTATTACCATGGCCGATCCAGTCATTCATGTAGTAAATTGTCAAACATATTCTTCTCTTGGCTTGTAAATGAACATCAAATGAAGACATTTTATGCTTTCTTGGCCGAATTTATTCATGAGAGTGTTAAAAGCATTCAATTCAATACTCCAAGAAATAGTCATAATGAGAAATGAAATGTCCTTATTTGATGCCCATTTACAGGACAAGAGAAGACTATTTTTGAAAATGTAACACAGGAATGACTGGCTCGGTAACCGAGCCAGTCATTCCAGTGGTACATTTTCAAAAATATTCTGCTCTTGGCCTGTAAATTGACACTCATCAAGACCACTGCTGAGGCAGGTTTTAGCCGGATTCGTCATGAAATTGTTAAGACTTGTAAAATCAAGGTTATCAACTCGTTCAAGTTCTGGAAATACGAATTTATCTTATTAGTACAGATGATAGCATTACCATAGCATACATTTACCATATCTGCCCAGATACCAAACGTGTAATACCAGGGCGGTATCTAGGTCTCCAGGCGTGGGGGTGCTGTGCAAAATTTGTAATTTAAGTCATAACTGGGTCCCTCGGAACTGCTGTTAAGATCGCGCAAAGTCTAGGGTCCGGTGTTTCAACAGTAGGCTCAAATGCTGCTAGGGGTTCCCGAGGTCATTGGGCTGTGGGATATGGCCACATCAGTATTAAACAGTACAGTTCAGAAATAAGATATATACTAGTGGTGTACAAGTTTTTTTCAGCAATAATAGTACTATTGCTAGTAGTAGTATTAGTAGTAGCAGCAGCAGCAGAGGCGGCGGCAGTAGTAGTAGTAGTAGTAGTAGTAGTAGTAGTAGCAGCAGTAGTAGTTGTAGTAGTAGTAGTAGTAGTAGTAGTAGTAGTAGTAGTAGCAGCAGCAGCAGCAGCAGCAGCAGCAGCAGCAACAGCAGTAGTAGTAGTAGTAGTAGTAGTAGTTGTAGTTGTAGTAGTAGTAGTAGTAGTAGTAGTAGTAGTAGTAGTAGTAGTAGTAGTAGTAGTAGTAGTAGTAGTAGTAGTAGTAGTGGTAGTGGTGGTGGTGGTGGTAGTAATAGTAGTAGTAGTAGTAGCAGCAGCAGCAGCAGCAGCAGCAGCAGTAGTAGTTGTAGTAGTAGTGGTGGTGGTGGTGGTGGTGGTGGTGGTGGTGGTGGTAGTAGTAGTAGTAGTAGTAGTAGTAGTAGTAGTAGTAGTAGTAGTAGTAGTGGTAGCAGCAGTAGTAGTAGTAGTAGTAGTAGTAGTAGTAGTAGTAGTAGTAGTAGTAGTAGTAGCAGCAGTAGTAGTCAATATTGTCAACGCACTGGCTCAGAATCTTCAATAATTGAAAAAATTTAAGATATTTTGGTTTATCCTACTGCCTGAGATTTGTCATTTTGTTTGAGGAAAGCCATATGGCATTAATGTTAACCCTTTACTGGTTAAATTTGTTCAGTAAAATCCAAATATGCGCTTACTTATTTAATGTACATTTGCAGGCACAGACGAGGTCATTCCCGAGAATACACCACTGGAACGACTGTCTCGGTTCCCGAGCCAGTCATTACAGTGGTAAATTTTCAAAAATACTCCAATCCCCGCCGGCAAATGGACATTGCCCAAGATCACTAAATTGACCGTTTTTGGCTGACCATCATGCAAGGGTTAATGTTGAATGATTGAGATGGATATTATGGATAGCTATTTGAGTTTTGCTTTTACCAAGATGTCACGTAGATTCGGATTTTTCTTGAACGCAATTACTGGTCGCTTGTTAAATGGTTGTTTCAGTTTCTCCTGTAGGTTTTGATACTCATCTTTCAAAATTTTGGAAATTTCAACGTTTTTCCGATTATAGGTCAGAATGAATGGAATTTTGTCACGTTGATCAGATAAGCCTGGGTCCGAGTTTATTCCCCTTGGCCACTGTGTTTCGAGTTCTTTAATCCAAAACGATTCTCGAAGTTTTCTTTGTTTATCAGTTTCTTCTGCCGTATCTGAAAGGGGTGGCTGTTCAATCGGCATAATTTCAAAGTCACGAAGGACTAAATGGTCAGGAAGATTAAAATGTTCGGAAACATGTGTGTCTTCCTCTAGCCTAATATCTGAGAGGTGTCGAGTTGCCCGCCATCTTAATGGACATTTGGTTTCGCCGACATACTGTTTTTGGCACAATTTGCATGAAATTAGATAAATAACATTTTCAGAGTCACAATCTAGATTAGACTGAAGTTGGAACTTGCTTTTGTTCTGAAAGCTCGTGAAAGTATTCTGGTTTGGGAGAAATTCATCTAACTTGCACCTTTTCTTTCCGCATTTGCGAGATTCGCCTACACCTATAATAGGACGATTGTGAGAAATTTTGGTAGGCCGACGATTTGAGGCATTATCTGGAATGGATTCCAAGCCGTCTAATGTTTCAGATTTGATTTTGCGCAAGAATCGTGAGGAGTAACCTCGTGGTTTGAGGGCTTTGAATAGGGTAGAGCACGCTTCTTCAAAATTTTTTCTCTCACTAGAATTCCTGTGAAAACGGATTATTTGTGATTTAACTATTCCTTTAAAAGTATGTGGTGGATGGAAAGATTTTTTGTGCAATAGCTGATGCGAATCGGTTGGTTTGAAATACACTTTGTAGTCTAAGTAGCCAGTTGTTTCATACTTTAGACCTTTATATACAGTTACATCCAGGAAATCTACGGACATCTCGTCAATGGTTGCTTTTAATTTGATATTCGGATCGTGATTGTTCAGAATTTCGAAAAATTCATCAAACTCTGCCTTTGTGTGTTGCCAAATCATGAAAATGTCATCAAGGTACCTGCGATAAATGAGGGGATGTTTTGGACACTTTTCTAACGCTTCCTCCTCCCACTCTGCTACGTAAATATTGGCAAAACATGGGCTAAAGCGCTTGCCCATCGCACAGCCGCAAATTTGTTGGTAAATTTCGCCATCGAATTCAAAATCATTGCCTTTCAGACTCAGCTCTAATAGAGCTATTACTTCTCTGTCTGGCCTGTTGGTGTCTGGGTAATTCACGAATGCTCTACGGATAGAATTTATACCCTTCTCGATGTCAATGTTTGTATACATAGCATCGATGTCAAGCGTGACCAAGAATGAATTTGGAGGTATCCAGGTCTCAGAGACCTGTGATAAGAAGTCTTCTGTGTTTTTCAAGAAGCTGGGGTGTCTATTTGCTATTGGCTGTAGATGGTAATCGATGTATTCACTGATTCTGTAGGATTCTGAGCCACAATCAGAGATTATAGGTCGCCCGGGCGGTGACATTGTGTCCAACCACGAATCTATGGGTTTATGAATTTTTGGCAAAAGATAGAAAGTCCGTGGTTTTGACTCAAGTTTAGCAAAGAGATACTTATGTTGCTTTTCGGTGATCTTCTTGCTATCGAGCAATTTTTGAAGAATCTCATTAAATTTGCTGCAATTATTTTGCCAAAGTGGTTTGCTTAGTTTCTGGTAATGCTTTGGGTTACTTAGTTGTCGTTGTGCTTCACGTTTATAGTTATCTTTAAGTATTATTACAGTCGCTGACCCTTTATCTGCAGGTTTGATGACAATTTCGCTGTTTTTAGACAATTCAATTAAGGCCTGGCGTTCCTCATAGGGTAAATTTGGTTGATCATTAGGGAATTTAGAATTTTTAACACGTTCTGAAAAGAGTTCTATGCTTTCACCGATCGCTGGGTCCAGGATTTTTACGTTTGGTGCCCAGCCAGTTTTTTCAATGAATGGTGGAATGTTACTATTAGAGTTACGAAAGAAGTCTGCTAACTTAATACGGTGACTAAATTCAGATGTTTCCATACAGCCATTATCTAAAAGAGCATCCAAACCTGTTTTAGGTTTTGGTGTTGGGACAAATGTAAGACCAAAATTGAGCAGTGACTGCTCTGCTTCACATAATGGGGAGCCAGTTAAATTGACAATATTACTGCCCAGTCCTGTTTCCGGGCGGATGTTACCCTGGCCCTTGTCTAGTTTAAATTTAGGAATTTAAGCCAGGCAGAATACATCGAGTTAGCTGTCTTCTCAGTCCAATGAATGTTATCCTTAACAACATTAAATTCGGGGAGTCTAAGTGCAGGAATGACAGTCACAGATTTTGATGATTCAGCCGTCGAATTGATGGACTGAATTGCCAACTTCTGCTGAGCTGTCAACCGACTTGAATAGTTAAGTTTTGCGAAGTAAATCGCAGTCTTTGGGAATTTGGACTTAATCGCACTGAGAAGCAGCATTAATCTATGTTTTGAACTAGAGATGGGTTCATTCATATCATTAATGCCAATGTTGATCACTATTTTCTCTGGTTTAAATGATCCAGTGTACTTTTGAATTAGTCCTCTAGCATGACACAATTTAGCTCCTGGGTAGCAGGCAACTTGCGTTTCAGGGTGGGGCTCAACATTAATGCGACTCAGGTTCGAAGCTCCAAAGATGAGTACTTTGTTCGTGAGAACAGGTAGTCGCCAGTCAATTTTGTTTTCGATTTCATGACGAAATTTCCAAAAAATGTTTCTCTCCAACATGGTGGGTTGTTGGGGTCTATTTGCAAATTTAATAGGACGCACCTCCGGTGCATTACTTGGACCTGGAGTTGGAGAGAAGCTGGGCTGTGGCAGTTTCCCTGTTGGGGATGGGGTCTTGAGACCCGATGGTTGACTGCTCTTGGGGGATTTCTGAGAAGCGCCAGTCCGTGGACCAGATTTGCTACCATTAACCCTTTCCCTCTGTGGCAAGGGCGGATATTCGTTTGGGTCATTTAGATTGCCTAGTGGAGAGTCAGGTAGTGGGATTAATGATGCTTCAAATAGCATATCTCTAGGGCCAGAATCTAATGGTAGCAATGGAGAGGTTTTATTGTCTACTCGTTTTGTGACTGGCGGCGAAGTTTCAGGTGATCTGAGGCGTTTTTTCATTTGTGATTGTGGGGCCACAGTTGGTATCATGACCAGAGGCGTGGCTTGTGCGAGATTTTGAATTGGTTGCTGAGATGGATCTATCGGTCGCACAAAATCGTAAAAAGAACTAATCGCATTAATGTCGAGCTTTCTATTATAATTGTTTTTTGCCCAGCGTATAGCATTGGATTTAGCACGACCTAGGTCTAAATGTGGCATTGCCTGTGTGAGGACTACTTCAGTTCTAATACTACCAAGTTGTTCATTATAGTGATTTAACATGGCCTTAATGGTAGATTTTGCCCACTCAAAATTCACATTCCAGATGGCAAAGTAGATGTCATCATTTGGTATAGCTGGCTTACAAAATCCATTCAGCTCTTCCACCTTCCTGCTAAGCCCATCAGGGAGAGTTTCGGCATCTAAATGCCTACGTAGCGTAGCAATATGGTGGAAGCACTGAATTATTTGGTAATACAGCTTTACCAGGCGCGCATGCGCAGATGAACCCCCTTTACCATCTCCATTCTTCCTACGACCATTCTTCCTCGCAATAGCCATTCAGACAGACAATCGTTCAATCTAACTAGCAATCAGACAGGCAGTTGAGCAGGTAAGAACGATTCGATCAGGCAAACTCAAATTCAAGCACACAAATTCATTCACATCAACTACAAATTGAACCAATATATTACTTACACCTGAAAGACAAATTATAGAATTAACATGTAATATGCAAGGGTTAACAATACAACAATACAATACGCAATATTATAAGTTACTCACAGTAATTATGGACACCGTCAATTGGCTAAATGCATTTCACATGGATGTGCTTCATCAGTAGCCTGTATGACAAATCTGTCAGTCCTTCAGTATAGACAGCTTTATATACGTTTACTGAATTACTCAATCTCCTTTGAAAAACTACTCTATGGTTTAATTTGAACAATTGAACTTTGTGCAAGGTTTGAATTTCCTTTGATTCGGGTTTATCACAAACATCATTAATAAAGCCAATGATTAGTGGACTGGTTTCACTCCACACAGATTAGTGAAATTTTACTCTTCCGAATTGGATTGATAAGTGAGTAGTGTTTCCTTCACGAGATCATGAACCGATCATTCAAAGGTGTTATATGCTTTTGTTGGGACACTCAATTTTGCCTTTTGATTCCTTTTGATCATTTGATGCCGAAAAAATTAATCAAGTTTGGAGGACATATTTTGTCATTTTATAGAATTTTGTTCACCACACCGGAAAGGCCACTGCAGTGTTAATATTTAAACTTTGTTCATACATGTAGAAAGAAAGTAGTATTCAGCTCCCTTAATTTTATGTGAGTGAGTGGCTGGACGGACACACAGAGAGCCGGATGGCTGGCAAGGCAGATGGACAGATCCATCCATCCATCCATCCATCCATCCATCCATCCATCCATCCATCCATCCAACCATCCATCCATCCAGACATCCAACCATCCATCCATCCCACGCCCCCATCCATCCAGGGAAGGATGGGGAGGTGGGATGGGGACGGGCATAAAGGAAGGATAGAGCCTAGTCGGAGAGAGGGAGGAAGGATCCATCCATCCATCCATCCATCCATCCATCCAACCAACCAACCAACCAACCAACCATCCATCCATCCATCCATCCATCCAACCATCCATCCATCCATCCATCCCACACACCCATGGAAGGAAGGGGATTGGGGATGATTGATGGGCAGGATCCATCCATCCATCCCACCATCCACCCACCCATACATCAAACCATCCATCCATTCATCCATCCATTCATCCATCCATCCATGGAAGGGAGGGAAGAAGGGATGGGAAAGATCCATCCATCCATCCATCCCGATGTGGAGATGGAATGAGGGATGGGAAGGAAGGAAGAATGGAGTGGGCATGGCTGGATAGACGGGGAGGACCATCCATCCATCCATCCATCCATCCATCCATTCATCCATTCATCCATCCATCCATCCATCCATCCATCCATCCAACCGTCCATCCATCCATCCATCCATCCCACACACCCATGGAAGGAAGGGGATTGGGGATGATTGATGGGCAGAAAATTTTCAAACATTAAGTCTTTCAATTGAGATATATCCGTGACGTAAAAACGGTATTTGGATGGATCTTGCCAAAAGAATATCATGACGTTTCGTCTAGCCTAATATATCTGCTGGAAAAGAATTCTCGAGTGCAAGTTTAAAGGCTCTTTGAAATCTGGACCAGGCAAGGATCAGAAATATGGCTGAAGACGAGCCCAACCACATAATACAATAACACTTTGTTTTGTGACGACTTTATCCTTGACCGATCAGAGTTCTGCTTGAAGCCAACCCACGCTGCTCCATGGTGGCCTGGTCTTTATGATTCAGATGCAGTGCCATCCATTGCTGCACTTCGTCTTTAAGGAAACTTATTGCCACTTAGATTCAATATGAAATTCATTGAAACAAATAAATATATTTCATCCTCAGTAAATTTAGCTTGATGGTGTCCTTTAATGTTTCATTTCCTATTCTCACATATCCAAATGCTTTCATTAACCACAAAACCTTCAATGAATTGCACAAGTGGTTCAAGTGAAATAAATAATAAGGATCCGTAAAGGTTCCAAGTGTCAACCTGATATTTATATTTATGAATCAAATTTTGTGTTTTTAAAAAAAAATTTAAAGCAGATGTAAATTACGTAATCAGGTTGTAGTTTCATCTAAGCGGTACTACCATGCTATGAGTACAAGCCAAAAGACTAATAGAATGTTGGGGTAGGTATTTAGAGCTAGACACGTAATGGTGCTGATGTGTCCCAAAAAAAATTCTCGATATTCCCTGAAAGTTCCCCCAATATTCCCTGAAAATTCTCACAATTGCCGCGGTAATTTACCATCTCCAAAATTTCCCGGAATTGTGCAACCCTAGTCTCACTAGTCGTAGCCCATCTTTATTGCAACTGGTCTTGGGTAGTGCATCTAGGATCTTTGAGCGTTGAATTGTGTCGATGGCTAGTGACATGCCCATTTTGTGGAAATCCCGGTGTTTGGACGTAACTACCGACACACGCATGCATTGAGCCCATACAATGTCTGCGTCGCAGCGTCCACGCTTGAAGCCACTTTGACATGCTCCAGTGAAGTCATCAATTTTGTCTCGTATGCGGCGTTGAGTAACATTGCATAGGATCTTTCGTATGCTGTTGAGGAAAACAACGGGTAGCAGATTGACTGGGTGCCATGTGGCTTCCTGGGCTTGGGTAGCCCCATAAGAGTTCCTTGCCCTTCAACATCGATGGGAAAGTGGTGCATATAAGCTGAATTGATCAGGCGCATGATTGGTTTTGAGATAATGCCACTTGCGTATTTAAATAGAAGTCATTGATCATGTCATCAAGTCCGGATGCGCATCCATTTTTCAGGGCTTTGAGTGGCTTCTCAACTTCTGCTATTTTAATTGTTTTATTAAATAGTAAATACATACAATTCGTACAAAAACTCGTAGTCCGTCATCATTTACGCGTTCATGACAAACTTAGCTACTTTATTCAAGACGCAATTGATTACGACGTCAGTCTACACGTCACGTAGTTGGTTATGACGTCATATGATTGACTGAGAAACTGGATTCATCATTTGGCAGATATTGGGATTACATTTAGCACTTATGCTGCCGAATGTTGGTCTGATATCATTGTGTGTTATTCGATTATGTTTTGTATGAGAACTTCTAGAATTTAACCTTTAAATAATCAGATTTGCTCAAGAAAATTTCAATTAAAAATGTCCGTTTATAGACGAAGGTAACACAACTTTTGAAAAATGTATTACTTGAATGACTGGATCTATTATCGAGCCAATCATTTCAATGATAC
>CM067370.1:191638913-191683913 GCA_034401795.1 Chaetoderma sp. LZ-2023a | reverse complement strand
TCCCCCTCTTAAGCCGGCGGCCCATCTACCAATTTTTTGTTACCGGCCGATTAAAATTTTCAGGCAGTATACAGCTGCCAGTAACTGCGCATTCTCGTCGGCCGGCACGTGACCGTTCGCCTACCGATTTCCCGTGCTCATAACCCGATTTAACCGGGAGAGAGAGAGAGAGAAAGAGAGAGAGAGCGTGTGACAGGTCATGTCACCCCGACCGTACTAGAAAATTCGGCCGCATTTCTCTGTTCAGCGTTCCCATTTACCGATTTACACCGGCCGGTATAGATTCAGCCGGCAAATCCCTGACATTTCCAAGGAATTTTTGTACCGATTTATCCGGGCGCTTTTGAAAAAATCTGGCCAGCAGGTCCGGCTCATCTACCGACGCTACTTATTCTGCCGGCCGGCAGTACTATCGGCAGATAAAATCGGTGGATGGGTCGTCGACTTTAGTCCGCAAATCACTGCAGATGTCAGGTTTTTTTTTTACCAACGTGGCCATTAAGGGATTATGCTGACACAAGAGAGGTTAAGGCCTCAATGTAGAAGATAATACTACAAGTAAAATTCTTTGTCCAAAAATATACGTGTGTTTATGCCTAGTAACATTGCGCTAGTTTGCTCGCAATCGGACACGTGCTAAATAAATTATACAACTGTAAACGTTAGGAATATCATATTTCAATTCGCTGACAAAAATCTAATACGATGATGCACGTTTATGTTTTTTCAATAGGAGGGTATACTGGTTGTCATGGAGAAAATTTGATAAGAATTAGAATGATATTAACCAAATTAAGGAATTAAAAATTCAGTATGAAATCATATTAAAGAAATTTATGATGTAAGGAATAATCTGGTGCATATTTTGAGAGTCATTTCAGGAAAAAAACCTGTATGTATGTCTCCTGAGATATGGTCGTTATATCTTAAAGATAAAATACGCACATAAAACATGTCCTAAAATTATTACTTGAATAATCAATTGGGCCCATGGAGCCACAACCACTTTCATTAAGTTGGGGGAACGCAGTATCGTATCCACAGGCCGGGTGGGCGGGTTGGTGGGGCAGGGGTCATCGCGGTGTTTTCAACTCTGCAAAGAAAGTTTGGTGAGAGGCGTGTGCACGCACGCACGCACGCACGCACGCGTGTACGCACGCACGCGTGCACTAACGCACGAACGAACGGACACATGTACACACGCGCTCTATACGGTCTTACCCTTAGGCCTAATGTGCGGGTTGTAGGCCTAACAATTACCTCATATGGGTGTAAATTACGCGAGCTTGACCTTGTACACACTATTATGACGATCTTTCTACAAAATAGTCGTAAATAACAGAGATGATGATGTTTACGTCAATCGTACAAATGACCATAGCCCCATTCTTTGCTGACCACTTACCTGTGTTGCTAAATCAGTCTGCGGAGTCACGGGAATGAAGCATCTTTCGCGGAGTATGGCTGTTAACGTTGACTGGTATGTAATGTTTTAATTCTGGATAAACATGGCTGATCTAACCACGTAGTTTCATGGCCACTGAACCGTGACGTTATTAAATGCGTAATGTATTAACCACATGCACCCGTATTCTCAGGATGTTTGTTAATGGACCGTTCCATTTTTAGCTATGCCTCGCCCATCACCAGCTAAGCTCCACCCACACATTGCCGTGTTTTGATTGATCGATCCCCAAATGCCATAGCTATCAATTTCCTGAAAACTATACAGGGAAGCTGTTGAATATTTTGAAACTAATTTGACTGGGTGCTGTTGCTGCCTATGGCAGCAACAGCACCCAGTCAAATTAGTTTCAAAATGTTCAACAGAATATTTATTAAATAGTAAAGGCAAATAATTTGTCCAACAACGCATAGACCGTCTTCAAATATGCGTTCGTGACGTACTTATCGACGTCATTCATTATGATGTCATTGTATACATCACGCAGTTCATTATGATGTCATATGATGGGTGGGTACTCTGGAAAGGTGAATTGACCGTGCCAGTTTATCCCTCAATTATATGACGTCATAATCGTCACGAACCGCTTGATTGACGACGGACTGAACGTTGTTGTGCGAATTGTATGTCTTTACTATTTAATAAACATGCTGTTAAATAATTTGAAACTAATTAAGTCAACGGCTAACCTGTATAGTATTCTGGAAATTGATAGTCAAGGAGTTCAGGGATCGATCGATCCTAACACGGTCGAAGCGTGGGTGGCGCTTAGCTAGAGATAGCTAATACTGGATTCCTCAATTTCAAAATAACTATGCGGGTAAGCTGTATGAAGGCCGACAATCACACAAGAATGCTAGAGAATAAATTTGTTAATATTCTTTCTATACATTGAGGGGCTTCAGAACATTATGATGATTTCCTTCCATATAAATTAATATAATGTTTCTAAGGCCGTGTTCTCGCTAGAGACTTAATCAGGAATAACGCCATACTTCACGGCCTAAGTTGTGAAATTGTATTAGGCACACCTCTAAAAAATTTAATTAATTTACATGAAATGAAATCATCATATGTTAAAATTTACTTCGTTTCAGTACATTAAGGTACACAATTTAAACCCGTAAACATATACAATTCTAGCAATTTTATTTTTGGTGCGAATGTGCGCCTTTAATATTTTGAAACTAATGCGACACGGACTTGTTGTTCGGCAGCAACAGTGTCAAGTCAAATAAATTTTCAAAATACGCAACAGAATAATTATTGACTCGTAAATTGTATGCGGTCTGTCGCGTTCACAGAGTTAAACGCGCATCTTATTGATGTTCTGACATACATTACAGAATGATTACAATGCCTTGGGCTGACACGCTATTCACGCTGACAGACATTTGTAAGGAGGGATACGAACTGTATACTGGTTCGCTGGATTCTTGGTAGGTGTGAGTGTGTGTGTGCGTGGGTGTGTGTGTGTGGCTGTGGGAGGGTGGCGGTGGTGGGGCAAGGGTTGGGGGTTGGGGTGGGCGTGGGGGCTGGGTGGGGATGGGTGGGGGTTGGGTGGGAGTGGGGTGGGGTGGGGGTAGTGGCTGGGTGGGGTGGGGGCTGGGGTGGGCTGGGGTGGGCTGGGCTGGGCTGGGGTGAGCTGTGGTGGGGTGGGGTGGGGCGGGTGTGGGGGTGGGGTGTGAGTGGGTGGGCGGGGGAGGGTTGGTGGATTACGGCGACCCAGGAAAGGACTCTCGTCATCTTGTAAAGTGGCGTCATCAGATTTAATACTGGCACTGCTTTAGCTATGTCCCGCCCG
Organism: Chaetoderma sp. LZ-2023a; assembly: GCA_034401795.1. Taxonomy (NCBI): domain Eukaryota; kingdom Metazoa; phylum Mollusca; class Caudofoveata; order Chaetodermatida; family Chaetodermatidae; genus Chaetoderma; species Chaetoderma sp. LZ-2023a. The sequence goes on along the minus strand of CM067370.1, from coordinate 191,680,644 downwards.
CCTTTAGCTAACCTCCACCAACATTTCGCCCGTGCTGGGATCGATCGATCCCTGAACTCCCTGACTATCAATTTTGAGAAAACTATACATGTAAGCTGTTGAATATTTTGAAACTAAATTTACTGGGTGTTGTTGCTGCCTAAGATTTTCAACAACATAATACACCAATTAAGCGTCCTTAACGAACTTATTTATGACGTAATTGACTAATTTGACTGGGTGTTGGTGCTGCATATAACAGTCAAATTGGTTTCAAAATATTCGAAAGCATGCTTATTAAATAATACACACATACAATTCGTACAACAACGCTTAGTCCGTTACCTATTCGTTCTTCGTGACAAATTTATCTACATCATTTATGACGCAATTGATTATGACATCATATGATAGATGGATAAAGTGGAATAATCCATTGAGTATGAGGAAGGTGGTTGGATTTATCAAATATGAAGTGAATGTAAACTCGCCCCGTAGATCCATAAATCCTTGGAAAGGGTATTAATTGTGCTTTCACATACCAGATTGATATCGAATCGCGAATAGCTCAGTCACCCGGCTGAATGAGATAACATACCGCTTTGCCTGAGGGTTTCTGTCTCTCAGTAGTAGTAGCAGTAGTAGTAGTAGTAGTAGTAGTAGTAGTAGTAGTAGTAGTAGTAGTAGTAGTAGTAGTAGTAGTAGTAGTAGCAGTAGTAGTAGCAGTAGTAGTAGCCGCAGCAGCAGCAGCAGTAGTAGTAGTAGTAGTAGTAGTAGTAGTAGTAGTAGTAGTAGAAGTAGTAGTAGCAGTAGTAGTAGTAGTAGTAGTAGTAGTAGTAGTAGTAGTAGTAGTAGTAGTAGTAGTAGTCGAAGTGAACGCACGCGTTTATTTAGCTCTGCAATTGCTGCCCGAATTTGCTAGTTTCTAGCGCGATTTTGTAGATAAATTTTATACATATATTTCGTATTAGTGTTTCCTTTCAAACTTTATGTTTAATTTGTAAATTCTTGTTTTGGTTGGAGCGCATTTTGTGTCTCCATTTTCTAAAGGCATTCCTCTTAGCTGGCGGTTTCCGCCATTTAGTAGGGCTCCTCTTACTGTGGTCAATGCAATACGTTTCTCGCTGCGCCAGTCTGCTATATCTATAGTTCGTAGGCTAGCGCATTATATTTGGCAAGATCGCTTGAGTGAGTGGATTTAATTCCTTTGTCATTTGTAAGCACAAGCCTAGTTCTTTAACTATATAAATCCTTATAGTCAGTTGGCTGTCCCCGGTCAACTCGAACAGACTAACAAATATATGACTGTAATATGTTAGTATGCATTAGGAAACCACTTTAATCGGTTAGGTGTTAGTGAACCACTTAGAAAGTGGTTCAAACTAACAAATATACGACTGTACTCTCTATTCGTATATTTGTTGGTAGACGTCAGGGTTTCAAAAGGGGACACTATTTATTTAGTGTTTAGCTCTTTCCCCGACGTCTTGGTGTTATATATTTGTATTATATATTGTAGTAGTATGGGGATCCTCTTTTTATAAAACACCATGGCAACCTCATATAAGCGTACCCTGAGTCTTAAAATCACGACAAAGGCTTGGGGTGTTTCGGCAATTGAGGTGTATCATGGGTTAAAGGATGTAGTTGGGGCAGGGCCACGGGTCCTTCAAGGTCTCGTTAATGTTTCCAAATCTGTATGGAATGTCACCGTAGTTAATGAAAGTGTGAAGGAAAAGTTGCTCGACGAGGTCCTTGTCGTGAAGGGTGAGGTGTGTAATGTGGAGGAAATAGATTCTGATCGTCTATTAGTCAAGATGAAGGTTCCATTAGAGATCCCAGATGAACGGGTTATCACTGAATTGATCAAGTATGGCAAAGTGGACAAAGTAGAACACGAGACCTATCCATTTGATCGAACCTTAGAAAATGGCATCAGAAGAATTTGGTTTGAAAAGGTAGAACAACCTCTCCCAAGCAAGGTCACCATAGATGGTCGATTTATCTTGCCATTATGGTACAGGGGGCAAATCAAAGAGTGTAGAATCTGCTTAAGCACAGAACATCTTGCAACAGATTGCCCTAACAAAAACAAATGTCTAGTTTGTGGATCATCTGATCATTTTAAGTGGCGATGCCCGCAGAACAAATATGTCAAAAAGGGTGCTGATAAAAGTGCAGAGCAAGTTGTCTCTAAAGAGAATGTCATAGAACCGGTAGCTGCTGAGATTGTAGCTGAAATCCATACTAATGGGAAGCACGTTGCTAAGGAAGATGTCATCGAACCAGTAGTTGCTGAGATTGTAGCTGAAGTCCATGTTAATGAGAAGCATGGGGAAAAAACTAAGAATCCAATCGCTGTAGTTGCAGGTGATGAAATAGAGGTTCTAGATGAGGGGCTAAGTCTTACTCCAGTAACAAGTCAATCCAAGTTTGATGACAGAGAGGCTAATTCCACACAAGTTGAAAATGATGATCAATACCCTCTGGAAGATAGTTTTAATTTAGGACAAGTAAAATTCAGGTCGCAAGATACTGAAACTAACTTTGATTTTCCACTGAGTACACTCAATCCAGACGATTTAAATAATATAGAGAAAGTAATTGGTGTCTCGGATCGATTGAGTGGAACAAAGCGACAGAAAGATGGAGAGAGTTCTGAATCAGAAATAGAGGAAAGTGATATAGAAGACGATAATATGTCAGTCGCTGAATCTGATATATCCATTCAAACACAGAGTTCTAAATCACCTGATGAAATGGTCATGTACAGGTCAGAGGCAGGAGAGGTGTTAGTTCCATATGTGACGGCAAATGGTGTTAAATATAGGCATCTGCGTCATGATTCAGATATATTAAAATATAAGCATTTGGAAAAAGTTGAGCTAAGTAATGCAGCGTTTGTGAGTAAAATAGGTAAATGGTCTAAGAGAGGGTCGAAAAAAACAAAATCTAGTTGGCTTAATAATGGCGGTTTTACACAGCATTTTATTACCTTTTATGCTAATTTGCACACTCAATTGTAGAGGCTTAAATAGTGACATAAAGCAACGTCACTTACTAGAGACTCTGAAAAATGAGCAGATTGACATTGCTTTGATACAGGAAACAAAAATTCAGAAGTCAGAATTATACGATAATTTAGAAAAGATTTCTGGATCCAGAATATTTTATTCGTTATCTCAAGATAATAGTGCAGGCGTAGCAATTGTTATACTCCCTCGTTGTTCAGCCTATGTAAATATAATCTCTTCAGTATCAGGTGAAAATGGTCGCTGGGTGAGAGTCGCTCTAGATATACAACAAACACGTATCACGTTGCTGTGTATATATGCACCTACATCTCATCAACTACGTCGTAATTTTTTAAGGAGATGTCTAAACCAGCACTAGATAACATCACTGAAAACTTAGTAATGGGTGGTGACTTTAATTGTGTCTTAGACAAAGAAAATGACAGGAATGCAACTTCAATTTATACTGATACATCACATAGACACTTAAAAGAAATATGTGATAATGAAAATTTAGTGGACACCTATAGAATATCAAAACCTCATGGTAAAGATCTTACATGTTTTTCGGTAGCTGGTAAAGTTGGTTCAAGGATCGACAGAATTTATGTGAATAGTTTGTTAACAGGGTACTGGAGAGATGTTAATATTAAGCCAGTTGCATTCTCCGATCATAACATGGTTTGTGTAACCTTTGCCAATGCTGACTGGGTAACACAAGGGGTCGGGTTTTGGAAATTAAACACAACACTGTTGGGAGAAGAATTTTATAAGAATAATATAGAGAGTTGTTGGCAACATTGGATTAATAGGAAAGCATCATATAAGAGCACATTGCAATGGTGGGAGGATGTTAAACTGGATTTAAAGTATGTTTCCCGAAAGTATGCTATTAGAAAAGCACAGGAAATACGTAAACGCAAGAAAACACTTCATCGATCACTGATGAAAATTAATGCTAAAATAAATAATGGTGAAGAGAATTATTATGAATTACTGGTTAAAATTAAAAGTAAAATAAGAGATATAGAACAATATGAGTTTGAGGGTGCAAAAATTAGAGCAAGAGCCCAGATGCACGCAGAAGGGGAAAAGCCAACCCGATATTTTTGCGCATTAGAAAAAGCATGGGCAATAGATAAGGTGATGTGCTCATTAAACATGCCGGATGGTTCAACCGTCTTTACCAACAATGAAATGAGTACTATTGAATGCAATTACTATGAGTCATTGTACAAGTCAGAGGGAATTGATGAAGATGCAAAATTGGATTTGTTAGCGAATATAGACAAAAAGGTGTCAGACACAGGCAGTGAATTTTGTGATCAACCCTTAACACTAGAAGATTTAACAAAATCCCTTAAAGGTATGAAACTAGAAAAATCACCGGGGTGTGATGGCCTTCCAGTTGAATTTTACCAAACGTTTTGGCACCTTGTAGGTCCAATAATGGAAGAATTAGGCACTGAAATTTTTGAGAAAGGCCATTTACCACCAACTATGGCTAGGGCATACGTAAGGCTAATATATAAAGGAAATGACAGACGTCTAATTCAGAACTACAGACCAATTTCTCTACTATGTGTTGACTACAAAATAATATCCAGAGCACTAACATTGAAACTAGGTAGTGTTTTAGGAGAAATCATTGGAACAGAGCAGACATGTGCTGTACCCAGGAGGACAATTCTAACCAATACCATGGTAATAAGAGACCTTATACAATTGGTTGAGAAGGATAGCATCCCTTCAGCTGTGATTGCCTTGGACAATGAAAAGGCATTTGACCGTGTGGAATGGGATTTTCTTTTTAATTCTTTGCAATCGTTTGGGTTAGCCTCAAACTTTATTAAATGGGTAAAGATTTTATATACGGATATCAAGAGTAGCTATTTAGTGAACAATCAATTATCCAGAGAAATTGTCTTAGAACGTGGGGTTAGACAGGGGTGTTCCCTATCGCCATTATTATTTGTTATTGTGATGGAATCACTTGGCATAGCATTGAGGCAAAATAATAACTTTCAAGGCATATGTATTCGTGGCATAGAAAGACCACTTAAGCTGTCACAATATGCTGATGACACAACTGTGTTTACCAGTTCAAACAATGATTTTGCAATTTTAAACCACGTACTAGAAAAGTTCCAAAATGCATCTGGTTTGAAAATCAATAAAGGAAAATCCAAAGGATTATTTCTGGGGCCATGGAAAGAGCGGAATGACCAGCCACTTGAAATCAATTGGTCTAATGATACCATTAAGATTTTAGGCATCTATTTTGGCAGGAAACCGAATACAATACAAAATTGGAATGAATGCGTATCTAAGCTTAAGAGAATATTAGCAAATTGGAAGCGTCGTCGTCTTTCAATCTTTGGTAGAGTGTTTGTTGTCAACAACTTGGCATTATCTGGGCTATGGTATACAGCATCTGTTGTACACATGCCAAAACATGTAGAAAAGGAGGTTAATGAGTTGATATTGTCATTCATATGGGAAGAAAAGAATCATTTAGTTTCCCATCGTATTCTCAATAATGCTAAGTTAGAAGGAGGACTTGATTTAATTGATATTAAACTGAAATGTGTTTCTTCAAGGTTAAAATTTGTGGATGATCTTATTACATCAGATGAGACGTGGGCATGTGTTTCACGAGCTCTCATGGAGAGAATTGTAGAACCATTTCTGGTGGAGCATGTTTTTACCTCAAAGAAGCCACCTCCGAATAGCCAAATGATACCAGATGTGTTTAAAGATCAAGTTAAGGAGTTAGAAATATTTGACAGATACATGCCTCCACCTACGTGCTGGAAGGAAGTACTAGAACAGCAATTGTGCGGCAATAGTAATATATGTTATAACAATGCAGTACTTTATCTACCGTCCTTTGCAAAATATGGCATTCAACATTTATCGGATATGATACACCCTCAAACACGTAGATGGATCTCAATGCAAGACGTAGCTAGAAAAACACATATGAGGCATATAGATGTCCAGCGGTTGCTAAATAAAATAAAACATGCTGTACCAATTGAATGGTTTCGTCTGCCAAATGTAAATAATAATAGTTTGACTCCACAACCTGCATTAGTTCTTGATGATGAGATGTTAAAATACAAGATGAGATCCAAGGAATGGTACCATATTATGAGACGAAAACAAGTAACACCTCCCATAGCAATTAGGGGATGGGATGACTCAAGCTATAAACCATCCAGTTGGAAAAATGTATGGAAAATCTTACATTCTCCATACATACCAAATATGGCTCGTGATTTACTGTGGCGATTACTACATCGACGGCTATGGGTGGGACACTTGACATACAAGTGCAATATTACGACTTCTGATAGGTGTTACTTATGTCAAACAGACGAGGAAAGAATCGAGCATTTATTTGCGGAATGTCCAATATCGTCACAATTTTGGGACTATATCAGCCAAATCTTGGCAAAATTTGGAGCGAAGCCCATTGTTCTAGACACGCATGTAGTCTTATTTAGAGAATTTGGATCAAGGGGTGTAAATATCATAAAGTTTGAAAGGACTATTTTAATAACAATACTAACCATAGGTGTTTGGGCCATTTGGAAACATCGGTGTGCACAGACGAAAAATCCATCTATGGGCAATCACAATAGAGCAATAAAGGCAATATTTCGTTCATTGCTGCTGAATCATATTCCTTGCGAATATTTTAGATTAAAGCAGCATGGTAAAGAAAAAGTATTCAAGGACATATGGTGCAAAACAAACATAGTTTCAATAGAGTTGGGAGCTGTAAAAATAAATGAGCCTGCACTAGCTTAAATCATTTAATTACTACAGCTGATTTATCTGTGTCTTTTAATTAATCTGTGTCATGTAATTCATTTTAGTCTGTACATTGATATTGTTATGTTTAATAATTCATGTTAACAAATAAACAGACTGCGGTAATTTAATAATCAATCGATAAAGTAAGTTGCCATTGAATTATAAAACTGTCCCAGGTAATTTTAGGAATTTGCACAGAGTTTTATAGGGTTATTTGTTCCCGGGTAATTTACAAAACCTTACAACAAAGTAAATCAAAAATGGAAACAAGAGCGCCATCTATTTCCATCTATTTTTCTGTAATTTTCCAGCAGACTATATATTTTATGCTACCCAAATGCTACTACGCCCGCTGATCTTTAAAGACTCAGCCCACTGGCGTCAATGATTGACTTATTTGTCATTGATTGACGAGTCACTTTTCATTTGTTGACTAGTTGCACTCGCCACACGGGTCTACTACCACACATGGATTGAATGGTAATTTACAAAACCTTACAATAAAGTAAATTGAAAATGTAAACAAGAGCGCCATCAATTTTTCTGAAATTTTTCTGCCGACTATATGTATTATACTACCCAAATGCTACTACGCCCGCTGATCTTTAGAGAATCAGCCCACTGGCGTCAATGATTGACTTATTTGTCTTTGATTGACGAGGCACTTTTCATTTGTTGGATAGTTGCACTCGCCACACGGGTCTACTACTACACCTGGGTTGAATAGTAATGCCTTTGTTAAGTTTTGTTTTGCTATCAGAGCTTTATCATCCTATTGTTTTGTATCTATACTTTTTAAGCCATATGTATTTATAGATTGTATTAATGCTCATTATTTATCATTGTTTTGGTGTAATATTAATCAAGATTACTAGTTCACCAGGTTTTTTTCTGGGGGTTTGCAAGCCTTTTTAAAGGAGTTCCTCCGTGAAGTTTGTCCGACTGCGTCAGCGTCGGTTTTTCAAAAAAAGAAAAAAAGTAGTAGTAGTAGTAGTAGTAGTAGTAGTAGTAGTAGTAGTAGTAGTATTAGCAGTAGTAGTGGCAGTAGTAGTAGCCGCAGCAGTAGTAGTAGTAGTAGTAGTAGTAGTAGTAGTAGTAGTAGTAGTAGTAGTAGTAGTAATAGTAGTAGTAGGAGTAGGAGTAGTAGTAGTGGTAGTAGTAGTAGTAGTAGTAGTAGTAGTAGTAGTAGTAGTAGTAGCAGTAGTAGTAGTGGCAGTAGTAGTAGCCGCAGCAGTAGTAGTAGTAGTAGTAGTAGTAGTAGTAGTAGTAGTAGTAGTAGTAGTAGTAGCAGCAGTAGTAGTGGCAGTAGTAGTAGCCGCAGCAGTAGTAGTAGTAGTAGTAGTAGTAGTAGTAGTAGTAGTAGTAGTAGTAGTAGTAGTAGTAGTCGAAGTGAACACACGCGTTTATTTAGCTCTGCAATTGCTGCCCGAATTTGCTAGTTTCTAGCGCGATTTTGTAGATAAATTTTATACATATATTTCGTATTAGTATTTCCTTTCAAACTTTATGTTTAATTTGTAAATTCTTGTCTTGGTTGGAGCGCATTTTGTGTCTCCATTTTCTAAAGGCATTCCTCTTAGCTGGCGGTTTCCGCCATTTAATAGGGCTCCTCTTACTGTGGTCATTGCAATACATTTCTCCCCGCGCCAGTCTGCCATTTCTATAGTTCGTAGGCTAGCGCATTATATTTGGCAAGATCGCTTGAGTGAGTGGATTTAATTCCTTTGTCATTTGTAAGCACAAGCCTAGTTCTTTAACTATATAAATCCTTATAGTCAGTTGGCTGTCCCCGGTCAACTCGAACAGACTAGCAAATATATGACTGTACTATCTATTCATATATTTGTTAGTATACTTTAATCGGCTAGGTGCTAGTGAACCACCTAGAAAGTGGTTCAAACTAACAAATATAAGACTGTACTCTCTATTCGTATATTTGTTGGTAGACGTCAGGGCTTCAAAAGGGGACACTATTTATTTAGTGTTTAGCTCTTTCCCCGACATCCTGATGTTATATAAGTATATATTTATTATATATTGTAGTAGTATGGGGTTCCTCCTTTGATAAACCACCATGGCAACCTATAAGCGTACCCTAAGCCTTAAAATAACAACTAATGGGTGGGGTGTCACGGCTATCGACGTGTATCATAGGTTAAAAGACGTCGTTGGCGCGGGACCTGCTACTTTGCAGGGGCTTATCAATGTTACTAAAACTGTATGGAATGTAACAGTGTCAAATGAGGGGGTCAAGGAAAAGCTTCTGGAAGATGTTCTTATTGTAAAAGGTGAAGTTTGTAACGTAGAGGAAATCGAGTCGGATAGGTTGCTAGTGAAGATGAAAGTTCCACTAGAAATTCCAGATGACAGAATCATGAGTGAACTCAAGAAGTATGGCAAAGTGCAAAAGATTGAACGGGAAACGTATCCCTTTGACAGAACGCTAGAAAACTGTGTAAGACGTATTTGGTTTGATAAAGTGGATAGCCCTTTACCAAGCAGATTGACGCTTGATGGCAGCTTTGTCCTGCCATTATGGTATAGAGGGCAAATTAAAGAATGCCGGATCTGCCTAAGTACTGACCATTTGGCAACAGATTGTCCCAATCGAAACAAATGTTGGCTCTGTGGTTCAGTTGACCATTTTAAATGGCGCTGTCCAAAAAATCAAAACAAGGCCTAAGTATCAGGAGATAATCGCCCATTAAAGGATGCAACTGAGTCAAATGCTTCTGAAGCAACCGCTACGGAAGCTGTTGTTTTGGTTCATGCCACTGTAAATGACACAAACAAATCATCAAATCCTGTTAAAGTAACTACAGTTGATGAAATTCATGTATTAGAGGGGGTATAACCTTAAGTCAAGAAAATACTCAAAATCCAGTGGAGCCAAACGTTGCTGTAAAAGACACGCAGGAAATTGATGATCTTACAGAAGAGCCAGTTTACAATTCCTTAGACGATTAATTAAAATTAGGACAGGATAAGTGTAGGACTCAGAAGACAGAAAATTCAGTCGATTTTCCGCTAAGCCCACTTGATTTAAGTCAGCTTGAAGATATGGTAAATGATGCTCCTGCCAAATGTTACTTAAGTAGCAATAAGCGTCATAAAGAAGACAATAGCTCAGAATCTGAGATTGAAGTAAATGATATGGATGATGATACAATGTCAGTTGCAGAATCAGATGTGTCCATTCAAACACAGAGTTCACAGATGAAAGATGAAATGGTAATGTACCGATCAGAAGGGGTGAAGTGTTAGTGCCATATGTAACGGCGAGAGGCATGAAATATCGTCTACTGCGCCATGATTATGATATTTCCAAATATGAATATTTGTCTGTGGTAGAACTAGGAAATATTGAATTCGCAGGAAAATTAGGTAAATGGTCTAAGAAACGAGCTCAAAACCCAAATCTAGTTAATCTAATGATGGCGGTTGTAAACATCATTTTACAAATTATGATTATCTGCACCATCAATTGCAGAGGATTAAATACCGAATTCAAGCAGCGCCACTTGCTTGAAGAATTAGCAAATGAGAGAGTTGATAATGCTTTTCTACAAGAGACCAAAATTCAAAAAGCTGAAGTGTATGAATCTCTCAAAGATATTTCAAATTGGCAGATTTTTTTCTTCTTTATCACAAGATAACAGTACGGGAGTGGCCATTCTTATCCTGCCCCACTGTCTCAACTATGTTGACGTTATATCGTCGTCATCAGATCCAAATGGACGATGGATTTGTGTATCAATTGATGTACTAACCACAAGTTTACATTTGATGTGCCTTTATTAGTAGTAGAAGTAGTAGTAGTAGTAGTAGTAGTAGTAGTAGTAGTAGTAGTAGTAGTAGTAGTAGTAGTAGTAGTAGTACTACTACTACTACCTACCTCTCATCAATTGCGCCGTGAATTTCTAAATGATGTTTCCACGATAATTCAAGACAGAACGCCTGAAAACCTAATTATGGGCGGAGACTTTAATTGCATATTAGACGAGGCTAAAGACAGAAACTCTAGGTCTAATTTTAATGACACATCGCATAATATTTTGAAACACATTTGTGAAAATAAAAGCTTGTTAGACACTTATCGGATTGAAAATCCAGAAGGCCAGGATTACTTGGTTTTCAACCGATGGAAGGTTAGCTTCAAGGTTAGACAGGATCCATGTAGAACGTTCATTGAAAGGTTACATGTGTAAAACTAACATAAAACCAGTAACTTTCTCTGTTCACAATATGTTTTCCATCACATTAGACAATGCTGACTGGGTCAAACGAGGAGATGGATTTTGGAAACTTAATGTGGCATTGCTACGAGATAGTTGCTACCGCAAATGTGTGGAAAGTTGTTGGAGGCATTGGGATGAAAGTAGAGGTTCGTATGAATGTATAACATACTGGTGGGAAGATGCTAAATCAGACCTGAAATATATTTCAAGGCAGTATTCCATTAGGAAAGCACGTGAAATACGAAAGCGTAAAAAGGTGCTTCAGAGGTCGTTGTGTAAAATTAATAAGAAAATTATTGATGGGAATATAATTATTACGAACTATTAGTTAAATTAAAAGGTAGACTAAATGAAATAGAGCAATATCAGTTTGATGGCGCCAAAATAAGGTCAAGAGCACAAATGCACACCGAGGGCGAAAAGCCTACATGTCACTTTTGTAACTTGGAAAAAGCAAGAGGTATAGAGAAATTAATGCGCTCACTGAAGACTAATGATGGAGTATCAGTGTGCTCAAATGCAGAAATGATTGAAACAGTATCCGAATTTTACAAATCATTGTATAAATCTGAGTGAAGCGAGGAAACTGCAACTAGAGATGTTTTAGCTAATATAACGAAAAGACTTCCAGATTCATGTCGCGAAAGCTGTGACCAATCAATAACAATTGATGATTTGACAAAATCCCTCAAAGGTATGACGTTAGAACGGTCCCCTGGATGTGACGGACTTCCAGGTGAATTTTATCAAACATCCTGGCACATATTTGGGCCAGTATTAGAAGGAATAGCAACCAGCATTTTTAAGCAAGGGCATCTCCCTACATCGATGGCCCAAGCATATGTTCGGCTTATATACAAGAGGGGTGACAGAAATAAAATACAGAATTATAGACCAATCTCTCTACACTGTGTAGATTATAAGATTATTACTCGGGCACTAACATTAAAACTTGATCAATATTAAACAACACTTTGCTTATACGGGACATTATTCAATTAGTTGAAAAGGATTGTATCCCAGCAGCAATAATAGCACTTGATAACGAGAAGGCGTTTGACAGACTAGAATGGGATTTCTTGTTTACGTCTTTAGACCATATTGGCTTTGGTTCAAGATTTATTAAATGGGTCAATATTTTATATACTGATATAACAAGTTGCTATTTAGTTAACAATCAGCTATCCAAACCTGTAGTGTTGGAACGAGGTGTCAGACAGGGTTGCTCACTGTCCCCGCTTCTATTCGTCATAGCTATGGAATCGTTGGGGGCCACATTGAGGCAACGCAATGACGTTCAAGGAATATGTATACGTGGCGTAGAAAGGCCACTAAAGGTTTCGCAATATGCAGATGATACGACTGTGTTTGCGGGTAAAAATACGGATTTTAGAATTTTAAATGGAGTATTAACAGATTTTCAAAAGGCATCAGGACTTAAATTCAATAAAGATAAATCTAAGGGATCGTTTTTGGGCGATTGGAAGGGCAGAACTGATAATGTGATGGATATTAACTGCTCAAATGATGTCATAAAAATTTTGGGTATTTACTTTAGTAGAGAACAAAATGTATTACTAAACTGGGAAGAAAGGATATCCAAGCTAAAGCGTGCATTACTAAATTGGAAACGACGTCGCCTAACTGTCTTTGGCAGGACATTTGTCCGTAATAATTTAATTTTATCTGGACTGTGGTATACCGCTTCTGTAGTTCATATGCCCAAATCATTAGAGTCAAAGATCAACACGTTACTTTTGTCCTTCTTATGGGAGGACAAGGCCCATTTAGTATCACAGTCAATTCTCACCAATGAAAAGCATGCCGGAGGCCTGGATTTGGTTAATGTTTCAGCAAAGTGTGCTTCTTTAAAATTGAAATTCTTGAATAAGTTACTTACTTCAAACTCATCTTGGTCAAGTGTTTCAAGGGCACTTCTCCAAAGGTACGTTGACCCATTTCCAGTAGAATGTTCATTTATGTGCAACAAATTGCCACCTAATCATCAAAAGATTCCAAATGTAGGCCCCCTATATAAAGAACAGCTCGAAGCCTTAAAAATATTTACACGATCAATGCCACAGCCCAATTGTTGGGAAGATGCCTTAGAGCAACGTCTTTTGGGCAACGAGCTGATTCGTGATAATGATGATGTATTATATTTGCCCTCTATGGCCAAAAATGGTATTCAATATTTACGTGACTTGGTAAATCCGAAATCTCGTAAATGGATTGCTATGCAAGATGTAGCAAGAATAAAATCAATGAGACATATTGATGCTCAGCGCTTATTTGTTAGAATAAAGAATGCAATACCTGCTGTATGGTTCAAATTGCCGAAAGCACGTGGCAACATTGATATGTTGCAACCAACATTAGTATTTATGTCAGAATATATAAAATACAACATGGCATCTAGAGACTGGTATATAATTCTAATGCAAAGTCGGAGACAGACTCCTATTGTGGTTAGGCATTGGAACAATTTAGGATGCACGCCAAAGAACTGGAAAAACTCCTGGAAAGCAATACATCTACCTTATCTACCAGGAAATGCACGGGACCTGGCATGGCGATTACTCCATCGAAGGCTATGGGTCGGTCATCTTACTTATATGTGTAAAATATCAAGTACAGACCGGTGCTTATTATGTAATACTGAGGAGGAAACGATAGAGCATCTATGTACTCAGTGTCGCATAACTACAGGCTTTTGGGTATATATCACTATGCTCCTTGCTAAATTTGGAACCAAATAACTGAATTTAGTGGCTGAAACAATTTTGTTCAAAGATTGCTCAACTATCGGACGAATCATTAATAGCAAGGAGAAAGAATTGTTAATAACCCTGTTATCTGTAGGAGTGTGGGCCATCTGGAAGCATCGGTGTTCAGAGGCCAGAGATAAAACCGGCAACAACCATCAGAGAGCCATAAAGCTATATTTCGATCATTGTTGATAAACTGCATTCATTGTGAATTTTACAGGCTAGTAGAACATGGGAGAGAAAGTAGATTTAAAGACGTATGGTGCAAAACTGGCCTAGTATCAATTGAATACGGATATCTAAAAATATCAGAAGCGGAACTTGTATAAGCTAGCACACTCGCTGCTTGCTGAATATTGATAAATGCTATTTTAATTTAATTTAATTGCCTTTATTTTAAAATTGTAATGCCATAGGAGACTCTAATCTCGACGAATATCCTAACCTTGGGATCAGAATATTTAAATATCAAATGAGCATTATGTCAATATTCTGGAGGTGATCCGATTTTCAAGTTAACATAGTGTGATATCTTACAATTAGGTTCCTGTTGTAAATATTTACTGTAGGTGTATTTGTTCCAGGGTAATTTGCAAAAACTTACAATGAAGTAAATTTAGAATGTGAACCCAGAGCGCCATCTAAGTAGTCATAGTTTGTATACGTTTGCTTTGTGCATTATATTATATAAAGGCTACTACGTCCGTTGGGTATTTAATAATCGGCTAACTGGCGTCAATGAGTGACTTTTTGTTACTTATTGACGAGTCACCTCGTCACTTGTTGGCGAGCTGCACTCGCCATTTGGCCCTACTACTATACGGTGTGCTACTTTAAACTACATATGATCTACTTAGCCTGCCGGTCATGAATCGGCTCAATGGCATCAATGATTAGCAGTAGCTTACTGCTAATTATTGACGAGTGGCTTTACCACTTGTTGGTTAGCTATGCTCGCCATTTGGGCCTACTACTACACGGTGTGCAAATAGCAATGTCTTTGTTGAATTATGTTATGTTATCAGCTCTTTAGTAATTATGTTTTCTATGTAGTTATGCCACGGTTGTGGTATATGATAATAGAATATTTTAGCTTGCACTGTTTTGACATGTTAGGTTTGTATTGTTATTCTATTAATAAAGCCTGCTATTTCAACCGATTTTTTATGGGGGTTTTTAAGCCTTTTTAAAGGAGTTCCTCCGGGAAGTGTAATCGACTGAGTCAGCGTCGGATTTTCAAAAAAAAAGAAAAAAAGTAGTAGTAGTCAATTTTGTCAACGCACTTGCTCAGAATCTTCAATAATTGAAAAAATTCAAAAATTTAAGATATTTTGGTTTATCTTACTGCCTGAGATTTGTCATTTTGTTTGAGGAAAGCCATATGGCATTAATGTTAACCCTTTACTGGTTAAATTTGTTCAGTAAAATCCAAATATGCGCTTACTTATTTAATGTGCATTTGCAGGCACACACAAGGTCATTCCCGAGAATATGCCACTGGAACGACTGTCTCGGTTCCCGAGCCAGTCATTACAGCGGTAAATTTTCAAAAATACTCCAATCCCCGCCGGCAAATGGACATTTCCCAAGATCACTAAATTGACCGTTTTTGGCTGACCATCATGCAAGGGTTAATGTTGAATGATTGAGATGGATATTCTGGATAGCTATTTGAGTTTTGCTTTTACCAAGATGTCACGTAGATTCGGATTTTTCTTAAACGCAATTACTGGATGCTTGTTAAAGGGTTGTTTCAGTTTCTCCTGTAGGTTTTGATACTCATCTTTCAAGATTTTTGAAAATTCAACGTTTTTCCGGTTATAGGTCACAATGAATGGAATTTTGTCACGTTGATCAGATAAGCCTGAGTCCGAGTTTATTCCCCTTGGCCACTGTGTTTCGAGTTCTTTAATCCAAAACGATTCTCGAAGTTTTCTTTGTTTATCAGTTTCTTCTGCCGCATTTGAAAGGGGTGGCTGTTCAATCGGCATAATTTCAAAGTCACGATGGACTAAATGGTCAGGAAGAGTAAAATGTTCGGAAACATGGGTGTCTTCCTCTAGCCTAATATCTGAGAGGTGTCGAGTTGTCCGCCATCTTAATGGACATTTGGTTTCGCCGACATACTGTTTTTGGCACAATGTGCATGAAATTAGATAAATAACATTTTCAGCGTCACAATCTAGATTAGACTGAAGTTGGAACTTTCTTTTGTTCTGAAAGCCCGTGAAAGTATTCTGGTTTGGGAGATGTTCATCTAACTTGCACCTTTTCTTTCCGCATTTGCCAGATTCGCCTACACCTATAATCGGACGATTGTGAGAAATTTTGGTAGGCCGACGTTTTGAGGCATTATCTGGAATGGTTTCCAAGCCGTCTAATGTTTCAGATTTGACTTTGCCCAAGAATCGTGAGGAGTAACCGCGTGGTTTGAGGGCTTCTTCAAAGTTTTTCCTATCACTCGAATTCCTGTGAAAACGGATCATTTGTGATTTTACTATTCCTTTAAAAGTATGCGGTGGATGGAAAGATTTTTTGTGCAATAGCTGATGCGAATCGGTTGGTTTGAAATACACTTTGTAGTCTAAGTAGCCAGTTGTTTCATACTTTAGACCTTTATATACAGTTACATCCAGGAAATCTACAGACATCTCGTCAATGGTTGCTTTTAATATGATATTCGGATCGTGATTGTTCAGAATTTTTGAAAAATTCATCAAACTCTGCCTTTGTGTGTTGCCAAATCATGAAAATGTCATCAAGGTACCTGCGATAAATGAGGGGCTGTTTTGGACACTTTTCTAACGCTTCCTCCTCCCACTCTGCTACGTAAATATTGGCAAAACATGGGCTAAAGCGCTTGCCCACCCATCGCACAGCCGCAAATTTGTTGGTAAATTTCGCCATCGAATTCAAAATCATTGCCTTTCAGACTCAGCTCTAATAGAGCTATTACTTCTCTGGATGGCCTGTTGGTGTCTGGGTAGTTCACGAATGCTTTACGGATATAATTTATACCCTTCTCGATGTCAATGTGTGTATACATAGCATCGATGTCAAGCGTGACCAGGAATGAATTTGGAGGTATCCAGGTCTCAGAGACCTGGGATAAGAAGTCTTCTGTGTTTTTCAAGAAGCTGGGGTGTCTATTTGCTATTGGCTGATTCTGTAGGATTCTGAGCCACAATCAGAGATTATAGGTCGCCCAGGCGGTGACATTGGGTCCAACCACGAATCTATGGGTTTATGAATTTTTGGCAAAAGATAGAAAGTCCGTGGTTTTGACTCAAGCTTAGCAAAAAGATACTTATGTTGCTTTTCGATGATCTTCTTGCTATCGAGAAATTTTTGAAGAATCTCATTAAATTTGCTGCAATTATTTTGCCAAAGTGGTTTGCTTAGTTTCTGGTAATGCTTTTGGTTACTAAGTTGTCTTTGTGCTTCACGTTTATAGTTATCTTTAAGCATTATTACAGTCGCCGACCCTTTATCTGCAGGTTTGATGACAATTTCTCTGTTTTAAACAATTCAATTAAGGCCTGGCGTTCCTCATAGGGTAAATTTGGTTGATCATTAGGGAATGCAGAATTTTTAACACGTTTTGAAAAGAGTTCTATGCTTTCACCAATCGCTGGGTCCAGGAGTTTTACGTTTGGTGCCCAGCCAGTTTTTTCAATGAATGGTGGAATGTTACTATTAGAGTTACAAAAGAAGTCTGCTAACTTAATACGGTGACTAAATTCAGATGTTTCCATACAGCTATTATCTAAAAGAGCATCCAAACCTGTTTTAGGTTTTGGTGTTGGGACAAATGTAAGACCAAAACTGGGCAGTGACTGCTCTGCTTCAGCTAATGGGGAGCCAGTTTGATTGACAGTATTACTGCCCAGTCCTGTTTCCGGGCGGTTGTTACCTTGGCCCCTGTCTAGTTTAAATTTAGGAATTTAAGCCAGGCAGAATACATAGAGTTAGCTGTCTTTTCAGTCCAATGAATGTTATCCTTAACAACATTAAATTCGGAGAGTCTGAGTGCAGGAATGACAGTCACAGATTTTGATGATTCAGCCGTCGAATTGAGGGACTGAATCGCCAACCTCTGCTGAGCTGTCAACCGACTGGAATAGTTTTGCGAAGTAAATCGCAGTCTTTGGGAATGTGGACTTAATCACACTGAAAAACAGCATTAATCTATGTTTTGAACTAGAGATGGGTTCATTCATATCATTAATACCAATGTTAATCACTATTTTCTCTAGTTTAAATGATTCAGTGTACTTTTGAACTATTCCTCTAGCATGACACAATTTAGCTCCTGGGTAGCAGGCAACTTGCGTTTCAGGGTGGGGCTCAACATTAATGCGACTCAGGTTCGAAGCTCCAAAGATGAGTACTTTGTTCGTGAGAACAGGTAGTCGCCAGTCAATTTTGTTTTCGATTTCATGATGAAATTTGTTATTAGTGTATGCCAGTGTAGCAAGGCATATTGTTAACGCATATATACTATAAGATTTACCGGATTCGCAAGAGGAAACACTGAAAATATGTATTTTTAGAGTATTTTCTAATATCTTAGAAAAAGGTAATATAAGATTCTAAACGCCATTTAAAAAAAATGGATGATTAGGAATGCCATTACATACGCACATGTGCGTCTTGATCAACAATCTCACTAACCATCGGGTGCGATAGACAGCCGTTTGCCTTCCAAATTCACATGTTTTGAGTGTGTGACTTAATTGCCTATAGACGGAGTGCTAATAGGTGGCGTGTTCTGACTGGCGCATTTGTACAAGGATGCCAACTAACGAGAACATGCCCCTTATTGACACTCCACATATGGGCAATTAACCAACGCCCCTTTGAAATCATGTGACTTGGGAGGGCCAATGAAAAAGCGTGTCTATCCCACCACATTACTATTGATAGAAAGTCCAGTTAACAGTTAACAGAGTTAACCAAAACACTTTCACAATGGCAGTGAAGGGTGTCTGTCAAATTATGGGTGCGGTCAATACCATGCTAGATAACTCTATACCAACCGGTTGAGCGCATAGTCCACCCACCCTCTCGACCCTGGCGATAAGTTCCGTAATACCCACCATGAATACAACGATGAGTTCCGCTTCACCATCGTGCACGCAATGTCGGACAGAAACAAACTCTATTGGCTCTGTATGGCCTTCGACACCAATGCATACGTGTCCAGAGAAACGTATACAACCGGACAGGGTTACCAGAGGGCCTTAGCAACAACACCAACAACACCATTCGTACACTATTCAATACCATTGATACATGGCGCGCATCGCCACCAACCTCCATATTCTAAATGTCCGAAAACCAAGAGCAGTGTTGATCCACAGGCATTGAAATAGACATCCAAATGAGCCAGTCAAACCTTCAGTGTTATTGACGGTGTGGGTAGGTGGGTGGGTGGCGGTGGTGTTTGTTATAGTGTCTCAATGTTTGCGGTATGATTCCTATGTGTCTGTGGATGAGGGATCAGTTAATGATACAATATGACAAGTGTTAGTAGTTAACAAATCATGGCGATGCAGATCCAGGCAATATTATAGAGAATCTACGCATGCCTGCCAATCTGCCTTTACCTGTTAACTACTACTACTACTACTACTACTACTACTACTACTACTACTACTACTACTACTACTACTACTACTACTACTACTACTACTACTACTACTACTACCACCACTACTACTACTACTACTACTACTACTACTAGCTTTACTTTTAGCCAGTATCGTCAATTTAGGTCAAGTTCGACTCGCTTGCTATGGCCAGTTTGCTGGTTTACTGAACATGCGCAGTCGCTATGCCAAGCCGAATGCTAAATAGTTAACTATAGTTCACTGGTACCCGGTTCCCCATTGAATTCCTATTGCAGAAAATTCGGAGCCGAGTGCCAGTCTCCATTAATCCTTTCTGTCGTCTGCTTTTATGGCCGACGAAAATGGGTTCTTTTTGCCCGCTAAGACGTCAAAAAACGTCTATATGACATAAGGTGGGAAGGAATAGGGTCTTGTGCACATTAACATACAACGGGAAAGCATAATCCCATCAAGCCTAAGTTATTTAGTGAAATATTGACACTCTTATATGCATTTATTCGTGGCAAGTGATCGGTGTCCGCCATTTTGAAATTTACGCAAATATCGCACTAACCATCTGAACCGAGATCGGGTGCTCGGTTGACTATAGTTAACTAGCTAGGTAACTATTTGAAGTTTGTCTCTGAAGCTAGTTAGCTATAGCTAACTATGGTTAGGAGTCGAACTTGTCCGCAGTATTACACAATTAGTCATTACTTGGTGGTTAAATATGGTTGAACATTGTCTAGGGATTAACAAACATGAACAGAGGACTGACTGACCTTGTAATGCTATGTCAATGACATAGGAATGGCTCGTTAGGTCAAGATAGCCTTAACCTCCTAAACTCTAGGTCGGTTATTCGATGTGTGACGGTATGACGTAGTAAGGTCACGCGAGGATTAATATATGCCGTTATGACGTCACAGGATAAGTTAGAAATATAATGTTTTCTCAAACGGGAAATAAGATCAGCCTAAAGCGGACATGTCTTCCACATTGTCGTCCTCTGGAGTGAAGCAGGTGTGTACGTGGTCAGCAGAATACAGGCAAGAGTGAATAAAATTGTATGACAAAGCCACACGTTTTATTTTTATCACCAATAACGCCCAGCCACACCACGGACTACATAAACACAGCAATACAGGACAAATGTCGGTGACGGTGAGATTCTATAGTAAGAATAAGTAATGGACCAGTATATTGATGCAAAAATATATAACATCAAAAGTATGACAGAAAATTCTAACAAATCTAATGATAAAAACATTATTGCATGGTAACGGAATTATAGCGTATTCTGGCGTAGTACTGTAGGAGCAAAATAAATAAAAGGATGGTCAACTAGTTATCACAGATAACTGAACAAACAAATACACGTATTAATATAGTAGTAAACCCCGTTAGACACAACGGATCATAAAGCTAAGTGACAGTTGAAAAGTTACAGAGTGACGTCACAACTGTCAAATTTACAAACGGTCATTAACTTATGAGGACACACAGGAAGACCTGCGTGTATGGGAACGACGTCTGGTGGTATACTTTATTTATTATTATACTACTGCCTAACTTATACTTTTAAATTTTAAGCAAAGCAAAGATTAATTTTAGAAACTATTTAAAAAACCATTAATTTTAATTCGAATGTAGAAAGTGTGGATAATTTCCAAAATCCAATTCGGAAAAAGATTCCAAGCCATATCATAACAGTAGCATCATCCACGGTGTTTTGGAGGACATATACTGGGCTACATCTAGACAGCATATATATGTAGCCCAGCATATGTCCTCCAAAACACCGTGGATGATGCTACTGTTATGATATGGCTTGGAATCTTTTTCCGAATTGGATTTTGGAAATTATCCACACTTTCTACATTCGAATTAAAATTAATGGTTTTTTAAATAGTTTCTAAAATTAATCTTTGCTTTGCTTAAAATTTAAAAGTATATATATATATGAGATATATGGAATATATTGATTACGATCCGTCAGAAAGACGAAATCAAGTGTATTTCAATCCAAGTCTTCAAGTTAAGTTGACAGCAAAATACAGTGATAAAAATTGAGCTTTTGTAAGCTGCATATTTATTCTTGAAGTATTAAGGCCTATTATTATTATATTATTATTATGATCAGGATGTTAATGACCACTAATGACGGGTGGCTGATAGTGTACGAATCTAATTCGTCATTAGGTATATATTACCACTCAAATTCCTACAAGAGTGGTACGTATCTTTAAAAACACGTCCGCATCGACTAAATCAAATATGGGTATTTAGGCGACCACTTTGAACTTTTTTATTTGATTGATTTAAATGGCGAAAATAATTATCGATTAGTTATGTTGTCGTTTGAATTCAAATCCTCCACTTCCCAGCATATGTGATGCCCGATTTGGCGACCATCTTGGATTTTGGTGATGCATTCCGTCGGTCATTTTCAACTTTTATTATTTCACTTAGTTAATTAATGGATTTAGATGGCAAAGATGTCTTCCTATAGTTTCTTTCACTTCCCAAACTCTAATTTGTCACATAGGAACATCACCTACGAGTGGTTTGGTGGACATGTTGATGGTGTCATATATAATTAATGTGTCTTTTACTCCGGATGTTCTGAAATGTTTTGGCTCAAATTTCGGTGGAGATTGTTAGCACCGAAGTACCACTCAATATTGCCACTCAAGTTTACTAACGCCAACTCCATAGTTAAAGAGCATAGCCCCAAGTGACCAATAAAATTGGAGCGTTTGGGTTCAAATTTGGCATTTTCGATTGATCAGGATCGAGCTCAAACTTCACAGGCTACTAGGTACCATTACGCACTAGTGTCTGATAGAGAACGAATCTGACTGGCCACATGGGTAGGTGGCCATCTTGGATTATCTGCAAATTTTGGGGACTGTTAAAAAATCTTCTAAAAAATTACGAATCTATTTATTCTAGACTTCATACTCTAGACGATGCAAAGAGTCAAGTTTGTTCAAGAGAAGACGATTGGCTACTACGTTTGGCAGATATCTTGATGATGTCATGTATCACAAAACTACTAAACCAATATCACTAACATGTTGTGAATATGATCAGGCACTAAGGGCTATTCAAGTTGTTCAAGAGATCTTAATAAGTTAACAAAGATGGCAACAATGGACCAATGAAACGATACAATTTTGGCTGCGATTCTGATTGTTTTTAATTGGTTGATTTTGATGTCGAAAATGTCTTCATATTGGTTCTTTCACCTAAACAATACAAATTTGACACCTCTGAACATACCCGTTGAATGGCTTGGCCATGTCGATGACGTCATAAATAAATAATGTATCTTCTTCTCGGCAGCTCTTGTCCTGAACTAGCAGACATTTCGAGAATATTTTTAACACCGAATTGTCACTCAAAAATACAACTCCAGCTTACTAATAGCTAAAAAGCATACCCAAAATCAAATTCGAGAATTTGTGCAGTTATTTTGAAACTTTTTTATTTGATTGATTTTATTGGCAAACATGTCTTCTTATAGGTTGCTTCACATCGCGAACTCGAATTTCACACTTTCGGAAATGCCTGATGAATAGGTTAGTGGCCATTTTGATAATGCTATATTTTACAAAGCATTTATTAATATATTAGTATACTTATAAAAATAATATATTGACAGAAGTGTCCTCAATTTCACAAGTATGATCATGATTGAGCTCAAACTTCACAGGTTTCTAGGTACTACTACTAACGATTAGTGTGTGGCATTGAAGGAATCTCAATAGTTACACGTGTCGGTGGCCATCTAGGATTTTCCGCAAATTTGAGGGATATCTTCTCTCGAGTGATCTTAGATTCAGCATACATACTCTAGACTGTGAGCAGAAAGTTTGATCGAGCACAGATGAATGGCTATGGCGTTTGGCGGCCATGTTGATGACGCCATAAACCACAAAACAATCTTCTCCTCCAAAACCACTGAAGAGATTTTTCTCAAACTTTGTAAATATGATCAGACACCAAGGACTATTCAAGGTTGCTCAAGGAAACCTATTAACTTAAAAACATCTCGGCCGTGGAGAAATGAAATGAGAGAATTTCAATGGGCATTTTGAATTTTTCTATTTGATGGATTTAGATGGCAAAAATGTCTTCACGTATGTTCTTTCAACTCACAGGCTCAAATTTGACATGTTTGAACAAGCCCTGTGATTGGTTTGGCTGCCATGTTGATAATGTCATAGAACTCATGTATCTTCTACCCTGTAAGTGACTTAGTTGATATTTAGAGAGCATTATTAGCGCAGAAGGGTCACTTTAAAATGCCACTCAAGTTTACTAAAGCAAAATCCATAGCTTATAAGCATAGCCACCAGCGACCTGTCAAATTGGAGCATATGGACGGCAGTTTGAACTTGTTTATTTTTATGCCGAAAATAACTTCCTATATGTGGCTTCACATCGTAAACCCGAATTTGGCACTTACGATGCCCAATGATTTGTTCAGCAGCCATTTCTATAATGGCATATATTTTTTCAAAGTATTTTATTAATATACTTCACAGAGTTTTACTGAACATGTCAAACATATTACTAGCCTCTGTACAAATACATCTTTTAATGAACCGTTCCAGTTTTAGCTATGCCCTACCCACCTCTAGCTAAAATCTACCGACATTTCGCCGTGTGGGATCGATCGATCCCTGAATGCCCTGACTATCGATTTCTTGAAAACTATACAGGTTGAATACTTTGTAATTAATTTGACTTGGTGCTTTGCTGCCTTTGGCCGCATCAGCGCCCAGTCAAATTAGTTTCAAAACATTCAACAGAATATTTAGTAAGTAGTAAAGCCATACAATTCGTACAACAACGCACTTGTCTACGTCAATGATTATGATGTCATTCTACACGTCACGAAGTTGATTGTGACGTCATATTATCGATGGATAAAGTGGACAGGTCTATTAAAAGCCAATATACAACTTATTCGACAGCTATGTATAGATGTACAGATGTCGGTAACTTAGGTGTCCACGAGATATTAAGATAGACAAATCATTTCAAGTGTTGTATGGTTTGTTATTTGTCACATTGCCATTTATTATTATTAACATCTTCCTATAATGTGATCGACACGCATCTACACCATGCGAGAGAATCAAGATTACGGGCATCGCGGCCAGGTATACACCTCCGATGATGTAGAAAACACTTTGCCTGCAGTGGGCGTAGTCTGTATCCGCAGCCGTTTTACCTACCACAATAAGATTAAGGCACCCTAAAGAAATAAATAAATATGTGAGCTAGTGTGTGAGTGAGTGGGTGAGTGGTGTTGGTAGGTGGGTGAATGTGTGTGTGGGTAGGTGGATAGGTGGATGGGTGGGTGGATGGCTGGGTGGGCGAGTGGGTGGGTGGGACGCTGGGTGGGTGGGTGAGTGAGTGAGTGAGTGAGTGAGTGGTTGAGTGGTCGGTGGGTGGGGCTTGGGTAGGTGGGTGGGGCTTGGGTAGGTGGGGACTTGGGTGGGTGGGGCTTGGGTGGGTGGGTGGGTTGGGTGGGTGGGTGGGCTTTGGGTGGGTTGGTTAGGTGGTTGGTTGGTGGGGGATTGGGAGGGTTGGTGGGGAATTGCGTGCGTGGGTGGATAGGTTGGACGGACGGGCGGGAGGGCGGGCGGGCGGGTGGGAGGATCGACGGGCGGGAAGGTGGGCGGCTGGGCAGGCGGACGGGCGTGCGGGTGGGTGGGTGGGTGGATGGGTGGACTGGCGGACAGGCCGGCGAGTGAGTGAGCGAGCGAATAACTGAGCGAGCGAGGGATGGAGGAAGGGATGGAGGGAGAGAGAGAGAGAGAAGGAGAGAGAGAGAGAGCGCGCGCGAGAGAAAGAGATAGAGAGAGAGAGAGAGAGAGAGCGTGTGTGCGTGTGTGTGTGTGTGTGTGTGCGTGCGTGCGTGCGTGAGTGCGTGCGTACGTTCGTGCGTGCGTGCGTGCGTGCGTACGTACGTCCGCGTGTGCGTGCGTGCGTGCTCGTGTGTGCACGCGTCTGTGCGTGTGTGTGCGCGTACTTGCGCGTATGCGTGCGCGTGTGCGCGCACATGTGGGTGTGCGTGCGTGCGCGCACACGTGTGTGTGTATGTGTGTGTGTTTGAGTAAATGAATGAGCGAATGGATGAATGAAAGAATGAAGGGAAGCGGGTTGCTGGGTGGATGGACAGATGGACGGATGGATGAATGGATGGGTGGATGGATGGATGGAGGGATGGAGGAAGGGGGATGGAGGTAGGAAGGAAGCGAGGGACGGATGGATGGATGGATGGAGAAATAGAAGGAGGGATAAATAAATAAGTATTTAATTTATTAATCAAATAATTGTTCATTCATTCATTCATTCATTCATCCATCCATTCATCCATCCACACATCCATCCACCCACCCATCCAACTACCCACCCACCCACCCACCCAACTACCAACCCATCCATCCATACATCCATCCATTCTTCCATCCATCCATTTATTCATTTATTTATTTATTTATTTAATTATTTCTGCGAGATTATTCTTAACCACAGTACGGTGCAGTATATTAACTACTGAAATCGAAAACGGACAACATATCACTGATATGCTCAAATAGTGGTCTCATTTGAAAAGTTAATGTGTTTTGAGAAAATAAAATATCGAACTTTATAGAGAAAAAGAAAATCATAAGAAAGACAACAATATTGTTAGCGTATAAAATCATAGGTTCTATGATTCTATTAATACACATACGCAGGCACGCACGCACACTCGCACGCAAACACACGCACACACGCACGCACACACACAAGCACTCACTCACGCACGCACGCACGCACGCACGCACGCACGCACGCACGCACGCACGCACGCACGCACGCACGCACGCACGCACGCACGCACGCACGCACGCACGCACGCACGCACGCACGCACGCACGCACGCACGTATAGTTAATGTATGTCTGCTCTGGCTTTCCCAACTGCGCTAGTGCATTATCTAAATATTTACCAAGGAGGAATCCACTTAGGGGAAGAACCAGCCAGGCTGTGTTTTCCCATATCTTACGTTCGCTCTGTGATGTTATGCATAAAACGCATCTAACGAACGCCAAGATATATATGACAACTGTACATAATCCATGACCGAGAAGGATTCCTGAAGTGATATGATGTGCAGTGCAATTCCCAAGGAGCACACCACCTATAGGTGAACAATAAAAGAAACTAAAGTCATCGGATATTTAAAGTCAATATTCAACAGCTCTCATTTGGAAATGAATTTTAAGTTTTAAAAGTACACATTCTGACCGGATATTTTAGTAGTACTATTTAAAACGATTTCAGGACATATCTGGAAAACCAAGATGGCCGCTATATTAATTGACTAATATAACTCCTGGTTAGAAGTCTTAAAGCCTATTACCATAGGAAAGTTGCACACAGGTTTCGCTGAAATCGGGCAATTGAATAAGGTGGAGTAACGTCTTTAAATATTTTGGCAACATTTCTGAAAGATTCAAGATGTCCACCAGAAAAATCAACCAATCAAAATTATGAAAATAGCTTCTAGAGTCTATCACAATAAGATCTTTCGAGCCGAATGCGGTTAAAATCCGCAAAGCAGTTTAGGAGGAAATTCAGTTTGAACACATTTCGGACAATTCAATAGGGGGAAACCGAAAAGCTTGGGCAAAACTAAATTCTGAATAGACGTTCCATCGGACCCTCCCATCAAATTCGACAATAATCTGACAAATAGTTTAGAAGAATATATGTTTAAAACAATTTCTATAAAACCGTTGGAAAATCCAAGATGGTTACTGGAAAAAATCGACCATTCAAAATTCTTGAATAGACGTACTGGCGCTACAGTGTCGCACCTAGAATATAGATGCAAGAGGACAATTTGAGGTGTTTGTCCCCTTTAGCTTAAATTGTATAACTCAATGTAATGAAACGAAATAAACCGTAACATATGGTGATTTCATTCCGTATAAATTAATATAATTATTTAATTTTGATGTTGAAATAGGCACACGTGTCTCTAATTTAATTTCACAACTTAAAAAATTATATTAATTTGTACGTAATGAAATCACCTTAAGTTAAGATTTATTTCGTTTCGTTACATCAGGTCACACAATTTTAGACTCTAAAAGTATACAATTTTTAAGGTGCATATTCACACCAAAATGCTTAAAAATAAAATTGTTAAAATTATATACTTTTAGAGGCTTAAATTGTGTGGCTAGTTGTAAGGAAACGAAATAAACCTTAAAATATTCAACAGAACATTTTTATATCGTGTTCAAAATTGTTTTCTTTTGGAAAAAAAGTTGACTGAATTATGAGTTGCACTACATCTATGCATGCAACTTAATTTATGCAGGAGTCCCAAAATAACGACAAAAATTTATTTTCGTGCCACATTCCTGATTTGACATAACTCTGGCCCATCCCCACCCGCTTATAGGGCCGGGTCAAATTTATGTAAATGTCAGCTCACAATATGTAATCATATGTGGTGTGATTAACCTATATGATTAACTCACAAAACAAATTTGGTTGAATGGAAGATTCCGGTTTATCCATCAAAAATATGCCATCATAGTCAACTACATGACGTGTAGGATGACACAATAATCAATGACGTCATGAATGACATATGATAAGTGCGTCACGAACGAATAATTGATGACGCACTAAGCGTTGTTGTACGCATTGTATGTCTTTACTATTTAATAAACATGCTGTTGAATATTTTGAAACATCAGCAGCAACAGCGCCCAGCCAAATTATTTTCAAAATATTTAACAGGTTACCTGTATAGTCTTCTGGAAATTGATAGTCAAGGAGATCAGTGATCGATCAATCCCATAGCGCGCGAGTTATGGGTGGAGCTTAGCTAGAGATGGGCGGGGCATAGCTAAAACTTAAAAGGGCCATTCCACCAAATGGTCGCAGAAGAGATAGCATGACAGATTGAATTTGTATGATATGTGACCGTTTGATCCCGCCCCTATAGCCCTCAGGGAGCAGAGCCGAATGTGAATTACAGTTGGCAATCCGTAATGATCTGGGTAACTCGCATAACAAATTTGCTTGAATTCCACTAAAGGTTTTCGGAGTAGATAGTGTGATAGATTGGGTTTTTATGATATTTGAAAATCTGCCCCCCCCACACACCCCCACCCCCATCTGGCATCAAGGCAGCGGAGCCAAACAGAAAGTGCCAATGCGTTTTTCAGAATTACGACGAGAGAAACGCAGACAGACAGACAGACATGCGGATAGACTGAAGGATGGATGCGTGAGGAGAATTAATATTTAATTAATGTGATACTTGCTCATTACTGCATAGCTCGGATGGGGGAATACATTCATTGCACATACGTTTTGTAGTAAGGTTCGTGAGGACTTTTAGGAACCGAAGCGGTTCACGATACAGATGTCCGAACCACGAACTGGTTCACGAACCTTTTAGTATGCTTTTGTATGCGAGAAATTACTCCTAACAGAAAATAACATATAAAGGCAGGTGGTTTTACTGGCCACATGGTGAACACATAAATGAAGATTCTGACAACAAATGTTAGAAAATAATATAAGATTCATAGTCAGCTTAGTTCCATTCATGGTCATATTCGTAAATCACCATTCAGAGATTGCTTGTCTATTATCCCTTCCGCCGCCAAATCCCTGAAAAGTAAATTCTTTATGATATAAAACTTAGTCTGTTGAATATTCTGGAATTAATTTGACTGGAAGCTCTTGCCGCCTTACAGCTTCTAGTAAAATTAATTTCAAAATATTCAACAGTTTTCCTGTATGGTTTTCCTAAAATTAAATATGGGAATTCATCTTACATCGTGTTACTAACTAACGTGTTTCTGTATTTCTGGCTTTGGAAACGTGTTAAGTTATTTACGAGCTGTACTATATTCTACATTAAAGTAAAGATCAGTCGATCAATGAGATGGGTAATATTGTACTAGTATGTGGACATGTTGCGCGTATTGAGGAATGGTCTGAGTTATTGATTACTCGAGCCTACCTGTGACAACCATAGACACAGCGAATATCAGATAGAAGAACGTAAACCGATACGACCATCTGGCATCTTTATCAAGGTCTGTAACGAGAGCAAAAGTGTTGTATATATCAGAATAAACAAGATTCTTATGGTCGTTAAAGCTCAGCTGGTTAACATTTATGTACGGGTACTAGTCGTATCTCAAATGTATTTATAGATAATGTCAAGGATAACTAACCTCATCTCTTGATAGCTATTCAGGTGATCTAATATATCACTCACAAACTATGCAGGTAATTTTAAGCTTTTTATCATGCCGCAAAAGAAATATATTCAGGCTTTAGTCGGTAAATGTTGGTACATTTCTACTTCATAGGATGGCTGTCATGATTTAATTTTCAACCGTCAGAAAAAAACCCAAGCGTGTCTGGCTCGGTGTGTACGCTCGGTCCTAGAGGTGTCATCTATAGATTGACAATGCTGTGTAAACAGGTACGCTAGCTGTTGAATATTTTGAAACTAATTTGACTGGAAGATGTTGCTTAGGCAGCAACAACTTCCAGTCAAATTTGTTCCAAAATATTCAACAAGATGAGATTGCTATATCTGTATCAGAAATTGTTTGATTTTTATCATCACATTAATGTTGAACTGATGTTTCCGCCATTTTGTCACGTTAGCCAATATATAAGATTTTTTATTATGCAAATTTTATCAGAGTGAATCTATTGAAATTAATTTCACTGACAGATTTTGCTGTTTATCTTCGAGTCAAATTAGTTCAAATTAATCAAAATAATCAACAGCTTACCTGTATGGTTGCTTTTATACAACTTATTCAGAACATAGACGGCACCTATATGCCGGACTGAATGTATGTACCGAGGTTGTCAGCCTAGGGCTTTTCTGATTGGTTGAGAAGAAAACAATGGCAGCCTTTATAGACAGGAGAACTGAATCGACACTTAACGACTAAAGCCTACATTTCCTTCTTTGACGGCCTTCTAAAGGGCTAGAAATGTGACATGTTTATGTGAGCCTTATAATATCACCTGACCGAATAGTATAAAATACTGAGTACATACTTAGGGAATGCCAACATATGTCGTTTAAATTCGGTTTATATTTCTCAAAATAACAGGCCTAGAAAATGCGTTGGTTAAATACTTCATGATTGCTTTGAATAGGAACGTCATATGACGCCATAATCAAGTACAAGGCGTATAGGATGACGTCATAATCATGACGCCATGAATGACTCGATTTAGTCCGTATTTAACGCTTAATAGTCAGACACCTACGAATTGTATGTTTTTACCATTTAATAAACATTCTCTTGCATATTTTGAAATTAATTTGACTGAAAGCTGTTGCAGCCATAGGCAGCAACAGCGCCCAGTCAAATTAGTTTCAAAATATTTAACAGCTTACCTGTATGGTTTTCTGGAAATTGATAGTCAGTGAGGTCAGAGATCGATCGATCCCAACACGAGCGAGGTGTGGATGGAGTTCAGCTAGTGGTGGGCGGGGCATAGATAAGACTGGAAAGGTCCAGCGGTTTCAATAATGTAGAAAAACTACGAAGAATATGTCTCTTGTATTTAGCATCAATCATACATCATTTCCATATTACTTATGTCTACATAGAATCACATTGGCCAGATTTGACATAAATACCAACAGCATATGACAAAGCAAGTTGACTAAATATATTGAGTTTACTATTTATTTCAACACGGAAATTGAACTTTGGCCCATTTTTTAAATGCCTTACAGCCTCAAAATAAGAGTGAATGGCTCCAAGTGAAATTAGCTTTTAAAATATTCAGCAGACTATTTATTAAATTGTAGGCTCACAAGCATCAGCTACCTCAGCGATGACAGACCAAACCCCTCAATTTTTAATAGATTAAAATATACAGTCTACAAATATATACCATTTATTCATGAACACATTCTTACCCTTCCATGTGTTTCTGCACCTTTCCCATCCAACTTTCCCAGATTTGACATAAACAGCAACAGCATTTGACAAAGCAAGCTGACAAAATACATGGAGTTTACTATTGATTTCAACGTGGGTATCAACTTTGGCCTATTTCTTAAATATGAGCCAATGGCTCCAAGAGAATATTCAACATAATATTTGTTAAATTGGAAACTCATATGACATCATCTGACCTCGTATGACGTCATAATCAGTTCAGCGCGTGTATTATGACGTCACAACCATTGCGTCACAAAACGTTCCGTATAGGCCGTCATCTAATCGCAAATAGTCCGACACATTGTATGAATTGTATGTCTTTGTAATTCTTTACCATTTAATAAACATGTTGTTGAATATTTTGAAACTAATTTGACTGGGCGCTGTTGCTGCCTTAGGCAGCAACAGCACCCAGTCAAATTGGTTTCAAAATATTCAACAGCTTACCTGTGTAGTTTCTTTTGGAAATTGATAGTCAGGGTGTTCAGAGATCGATCGATCCCAACACGAGCGAGGTGTGGGTGGAGCTTAGCTAGAGATGGGCGGGGCATAGCTAAAACCTGAAAGGTCCATTTGTAATAGATTAAAATAAACATTCTACAAATATATGTCATGTATTCACGAAGTCGTCTTTCATGAAGTTTCTATGTTTTTCCACCTCTTTCCTGAAATTAAATAATGCATTGCAGGAAATACAGTAGATCTCATAAATAAGGCACCATCTTTCTAAAACAAAAAACAGTAACAGTTAGTTAGTAAAATTTTGAACAGGCTGTAAGAAATGTTATTTCGAAAATTTTGAAAGTAATTGTATTGAAAGACACTGTTGCCATAACCAGCAATGTATGCCAATCCAATTATGTTCAAAATATTCAGTAGTACGCTTTCTTTTGTTTTGGAAATATGTGTCAGTAGTTTTTGAGCCGTACTGTAAATATTAGGTCACATGACACTTTGGATATTAAACTGCACGTTTTGGGAAAATTACTTAGATTAATTTATCTTCTAAAATAGAGACATAATATTCATCTAATAAATCTTTGATCTACATATTCACAGCTTCCAGAGGGACGAGATGAAAGCTATATTTCCTATGTAATCGCGTACAGCAATGCCAGAAGTACTGCTGAGCAGTGAGCCCAGGATTTTGCTTTTCCTCCATGGTTCGCCGCCGCCAACTGAATCACCTTTTCATTAGCTTCATGCGTTGTCGATATATGTGGGTGAAATCGGTTTTGGATTTTATGAGACAAGATTCTCTTTGTTTAGTTTGCTTGCAGGTATTGGGAGAAGTTCACCAAGGGGGTTCTTTTCCTCGTCTATGAAGTCCACATCATCGGCATATTCCATATCTAGCAGCATACCTAGTATGGACACTGGGGATATGGTGTTGGTTTTGTTGAATTTTTCAACACAGATTTCAAAGCGGCGACAGGGTAGTAGGTGAAACGCACAGGGGATAGACTATCATCTCCCTATGTGCTTCTGATGGTTCTCAAACTCTGTAGACTTCATTGCGTTGACTCGTGCACTCTGCCTGGTGTCTGCAAGTAGTAGTTTCACTAGTCGTAGCTTAACATCATTGACGCTGGCCTGGTGTAGTATATATAATCTTTTAGCGTTTAATTGCGTTGAGGACGCGTGATATGTCTATCTTGTAGAAATCCCAGCCTTTGGACATGACTACTGACACAAGTATGCGTTGAGCCCATACAAAGCTTGCACAGCTGCGCCCACTTTTAAATTCACTCTAAAAGCATCCAGTGAAGTGATCGATCTTGTCTCGGATGTGCCATAGGGTGACGTTGGATAGGACTTTCTGTATGCTGTTGATGAGGATATTGGGGCGCATGTTGTCTGGGTGCTGAGTGGATTCTTGGGCTTGGGTAGCAGGGATAAGGTTACCATGGCCTACATCATCAATGGAAAGTTGGTGCATAAAGACTGAATTGATTAGGTGCATGCTCGGCTTTGAGACAATGTCATATCATGCCTGCTATCGAAATACACAGAATTACGAAATAAACAAAAAACCAACCTTAACTACACTAGAATAGCAAGCCATTTATGATCACCTTTTCTGCCTATCCTGTGAACAATCAACTCACACTGTAATGGGTCTTATTATGGTTTCCCACTAAAGGTTCTACCATGGGAGCACACTACACTACTATCCCATCTGCAACCATGAGACACATAAAACACATCTAATCAAACACACCCTCACATTATTATTATTATTATTATTATTATTATTATTATTATTATTATTATTATTATTATTTTTATTATCATCATCATCATCGTCGTCGTCGTCCTTGTTGTTGTTGTTGTTGTTGTTGTTGTTATTGTTGTTGTTGTTGTTGTTGTTGTTGCTGTTGTTGTTGTTGTTTACTATTGCATTTAATATTTAATGGAAAGGACTTATTACATGTTAGTTATATGTTCCAATTAACAACAGAAAAGGAGTATAACATGAGTAATATAAAGATGTACCTTGTTAGGGTAAGATATTGTGCTGATGTGAGTCTCACTGTCTGCTTTTCCAGTAGAATCAAGAAACTTGGACGACGCATCATCTGCCTCTTCTGATAATTCGGTTTCCTTAATAGATTTCCATGGTGAAAAAACAGAAATATGTGCTAGGATCTTCATCGTCAAATCAACCTGAAGTACAAGAAATGAGTGTTACACTATAGTGTGATATATTGGCGAAAGCTTAGGCATTTTTACCTTCTTTGACATTTTGACATTATGAATGCTCAGAGTACTTGTCTGTCTTAAGAGTAGTAAAGTTTTAAAGTAAAAGTTGACGGACAACTGACAGAGGACGGACGGTCGTCACACTTAGACATTCTGCGAATTAGAATTTTCACCATATGAATACTAGCTAAGTGACGCTAATATTTACACAATGGCATAAGCTCACTTTGCACTTTTGCTAAAGTCAATAAAGACAGAAAGCAAAACATTATAAAACAACAACCAATCTACCAATTTTAGAAATTTACAGATGTAAGGCACTCAGTGTATATATGATGTCAGTAAATCACACAAAGAAAAACCTGACCTTGATATTTAATCTCATTATCTGAGATATATTATGATGAGCTAAACAAAATACTAAACACAAAAAACACAGAGTTGGTCTTGACATTTGACAACATGACCTCCATAACACCATGCTCCATCCCATCG
This sequence comes from Chaetoderma sp. LZ-2023a, assembly GCA_034401795.1. Classification (NCBI taxonomy): domain Eukaryota; kingdom Metazoa; phylum Mollusca; class Caudofoveata; order Chaetodermatida; family Chaetodermatidae; genus Chaetoderma; species Chaetoderma sp. LZ-2023a. The sequence goes on along the minus strand of CM067370.1, from coordinate 191,645,987 downwards.
ATATAGGGAAACATTGATCAAAGTCTGGTCCCAATCCGATGAACCAATCAAGAGATCTAGGATGATATGTTGAGCTAAACCAAAAACTTAGCCTTAAAAAAGTTTTAAACCAAGTTCCCACTTCACAGTGACCTTGACCTCAGGACCTCCATCACACTATGCTCCACCTTGTCGATATAGGGAAGCACGTATCCAAGTGTGGTTCCAATCGGATGACACAATCGGGAGATTTAGGATGATATGTTGAGGTAGGCTAAAAATTTAACCTAAAACAGAGTTTCAAAGTTCCCACTTTATACTGAGCTTGACCTTTGACCTCATGACCTCAAATTTCATGTGCTGCATCCCTTCAATATAGGGAAACATGTGTACAAGTGTGGTTCCAATCGGCTAAAGCAATCCTGTGATATAAGACTAAGTTGAGTTAAACAAAAACCTTAACCTGAACTGGACGCAGACAGACAAACAGACAAAAAGGACAAACAGACAAACGGGCAAACGGACAAACGGACAAACAGACAAACGGACAAACAGACAAACGGAACCAATTCATATATTGGCGAAAATTTTAATTTTCGCCAATAATAATAGCACAATAGGGTGGTTGAAATTAACGTGGAGGAGCCACGAGCAACCAGGACTACAATACAGCTCATAAATAAATATTTCTAAAACAAAAATAGAAACATTTTAGTTAGCACTATTTTGGAAATTGGTATCCAGCAATGTCTACCAATCCAATTATATTCAGAATATTCAACAGTGCATTTTATTTTGTTTGTGAAACATGGTAAGTTCTTTCTGTCCCTTACAGTAGTGACAATTAAAATTGTACCAAAATAGTAAAGACAAACACTTTTTACAGCAACGCATAATCCGTCTTCCATTACGCTTCGTGACGTACCTCTCTACGTCATTCATGACGTCATAATGAATCATTGATTATGATGTCATTCTACAAGTCACGTAGTTGATTATGATGTTATATGATGGATGGATAAAGTGGAAAGGTCTATTGATTATTTACTATCGCAGGCCTTAGTCGGAGGGTATGGGGATAAGTTAAGCCCTTATACTTGGTTTCATGTTAGTGTGCGCTATTCAATTCTGTTTTGTATGAAAACTAATATATTTTAACCGTTTAATTATCATATCCGATCAAGAAGAAGAAATTGCCCATTTACAAACCAAGCGAAGACTGCTTTTTTGAAAACTGTATAACTGGAATAACAGGCTCTTTTATCAAGCCAGTTATTTCAATGATACATTGCCAAACATCTTCTCTTGTTCTGCAAATGGACATTTCTCACGATTTTTGCAGATACCGTTTTAACCATCTTGACCATTAAAGGTTTGAGATATGAAATCGTTACTAGCCCATCGGGATGGTCAAGTACAAATTGTCACTAGCCTTCCGTCTGGTCAGGTACACATTGTTACTAGCCCACCGGACTTGCCAGGCACAACTTGTTACTAGCCCACCGGACATGTCAGACCCAGATTGTTACTAGCGCATCAGGCTAGTCAGGGACACATTGTTACTAGCCCATCGGACTTGTCAGGCACAGATTGTTACTAGCCCACCGGACTTGTCAGACACAGATTGTTACTAGCCCACCAGCCTAGTCAGGCACACATTGTTACTAGCCCACTGGACTTGTCAGGCACACATTGTTACTAGCCCACTGGACTAGTCAGGCACAAATTGTTACTAGCCCACCAGGCTAGTCAGGCACACATTGTTACTAGCCCACCGGACTTGTCAGGCACAAATTGGTACTAGCCCACCAGACTAGTCAGGAACAAATTGTTACTAGACCAACAGGCTAGTCAGCCACAAATCGTTACTAGCCCACCAGGCTAGTCAGGCACACATTGTTAGTAGCCAACCAGACTAGTCAGGCACACATTGTTACTAGCCCACTGGACTAGTCAGGCACAAATTGTTACTAGTTCACCAGGCTAGTCAGGCACACATTGTTACTAGCCCACCGGACTTGTCAGGCACAAATTGTTACTAGCCCACCAGACTAGTCAGGAACAAATTGTTACTAGACCACCAGGCTAGGTAGGCACAAATTGTTACTAGCCCACCAGGCCCGACAGGCACACATTGGTACTAGCCCACCATACTTGTCAGACACAAATTGTTACTAGCCCACCAGGCTAGTCAGGAACAAATTGTTACTAGTCCACCGGCCTGGTCAGGTACAAATTGTTACTAGCTCACCAGGCTAGTCAGTCACAAATTGTTACTAGCCCAGCAGGCTAGTCAGGTACAAATTGTTACTAGCCCACCAGGCTAGTCAGGTACAAATTGTTACTAGTCCATAGGGCTGGTCAGGTAAAAATGGTTACTAGCCAACTAGGCTAGTCAGGTACAAATTGTTACTAGCCCACCAGGCTAGTCAGGTACAAATTGTTACTAGCCCACAGGGCTGGTCAGGTACAAATGGTTACTATCCTACCAGGCTAGTCAGGCGCAAATTGTTACTAGCCCACATGGCTGATCAGGTACAAACGGTTACTAGCCCACCAGGCTAGTCAGGCCCAAATTGTTACTAGCCCACCAGGATAGTTAGGTACAAAATGTTACGAGCCCATCAGGCTAATCAGGCACAAATTGTTACTAGCCCACCAGGCCTGTCAGGCGCAACTTGTTACCAGCCCACCAGGCTTGTCAGCCACAAATTGTTACTAGCCTACACAGCTGGTCAGGTACAAATGGTTACTAGCCCAACAGGCTAGTCAGGCACACATTGGTACTAGCACAACAGGCTAGTCAGGCACAAATTGTTACTGGCCCAGCAGGCTAGTCAGGCACAAATTGTTACTAGCACACCAGACTAGCCAGGTACAAATTGTTACTAGCCCACTGGGCTGGTCAGGCACACACTGTTAATAGCCCCCTGGGCTGGTCAGGCACACATTGTTAGTAGCTAGTCACGTACAAATGGTTACTAGCCCACCGGGCTGGTCAGGCGGAAATTGTACTAGCGATGGTCACAAAATGCTCGAATCTGCTCAGTCGAGAGAGAACAAATGATTTTGATGTCGTCATCAAGCTCTTGATCAATCAGAATTTCGGCCCATGTCGTCGCTGTTTTTGGAGATGTATATGGGCACGCATGTGCTGATAATTGACAGGTGTAATGATGATCAAAGTCATTAGTGGGCGTGGATAAGATTATGCAACACCTGTAGGCCAATCACATTGTCGCCCTTTTACTCATACGGACCTGATGGCATGCGCAATGAACTATTAAAATACGCAAGATACATCATCTCAAAACCGATTACGTACCTTATCAATTCAGCTTTTATGCACACCCTTCCCATATATACTGTAGGACAAGGCACCCACATCTCGCTCCCAAAGCCCAGGAGCAAACCCACATCCCACCCAGGCAAGCAGCGGCCCATTGTGCCCCTCGAAACCATATGGGGAATCCTCTTGAATGCTACTCGATGTCGCATCCAAGACAAGATCGATGACTTGCATCCAGAGCAATGAATTATTCAAATATGGAAGTGACATCATCTCACCTATCACGCACCTAACACATTCAGCCTTTATGCATCATCTCCCCATCGATACTGTAGGCCAAGGCACCCTTAACGCGCTACCCACGCACAAGACGCCACCTGGGCCCCAGCCAATCTGCGGCCCATAGTGCTCCCCAATAGTAAATCCTATCTAATGTTGCTCTATGCCGCATCCAAAACAAGATCGATGACTTCACTGGATCATGTCAAAGTGGTTTTAAACGTGGACGCAGCTGCGCAGACATTGTATGGGCTCAAAGCATGCGTGTGTCGGTAGTCATGACCAAACACTTGTATTTCTACAAAATGGACATTGACATGTCACGAGCTTTCGACACAATTAGATGCTGAAAGATCCGAGATGGACTATGCCAGGCTAATTGCAAGGAAGATGAGCTACGACTATAGTGAGACTACTGCTTGCAGACACCATGCTGAGAGTACGAGTCAAGTCAGTGAAGTCTGCATAGTTTGAGACATTAATCGGCTTCTCACATGGAAATGTTCCATCCCCTGCGTTTTTCACCTGTTACCCTGCTGTTAGTGCTGTATTGAAATCTGTGCAGGTAAATCTATAGAACCAACCATACGGGGCATCTCGCTGGAGATGGAATATGCCGACGATGCTTCCAATAGCTGCAAGCAAACTGATAATTGAGAATATGTTTATGAATCAATCAAAATCAGAGTTCAACCTCATGTACCTATGGACAAAGCATGAAACTAAAGCACGACGTATCCACTTCCCGGCTGCGAAGCGCGTAAAGTAAAAGTCAAAGGGATTCCTAGATGAAAGATGCCGTTGACAAAAAGTCTACATTTATACTATACAACCTGAATATCCTTGATGTATAACTGTAACAGCTGGGAAGCTGCAAATGCAGCTGCAGACAGACTTGATGCCTTCCACCACAAATACCTACGCACCATCACTGGACACAGATGGCCAGACAGGATAATCTCCAACGATGCACTATACAAGATGTGTAATACACCGTCGCTGTTTGTAAAAGTCGCCCAGTAAAGATGATCCGTGTTTGACCACCCATGTGAGCCAGCAAACCTAAAGCCAGGAGAGGATGTCATTGCAGAAATTTGTTAACCATGCGACGAGGTGACCTCACGAAAGCAGGACTCGGTACACTCTGATCAAGAATGGACCTGAGGAAGATAAAGATTTCGGCTGAGGACAAGACACACTGCCAAAAGAGAAGAAGGAGTGATTACAGCTGTATGATGTTTCTACTACTACAGCAGCAGAATACAGTAATCATACCTACACACGCACGCACATGCACACGTACGCACGCACACGCACGCGCGCGCACGCACGCACACACACGCGCGCGAGCGCGAACGCACACGCGCACACACACACACAAACAATTTTGCTGAAAGCTGTTGATGATGCGTTTTAGCTTTATACCTCCAAATATACATACATGTTCACAACAGTATGGACAGAAGCTAACCCAAGTTTGGACAAGAATGCTCCAGTATAAGCAGAGCTATTGAAAATTGTGTCAAAAACGTCTTTTGAAAATAATCTTGCTGTGGGAGTTGCTGTTGCACTTTAGATATTGATCACACAGTTGTCAGGTGTCTTGGAGACATACATCCACCCAAGTTTGGAAAAGATCTCCCATACGGAAGCCGAGTTATTAAAAATGCGTCTAAATGTCTAAACAATATTGCTGAAAGCTGTTGCTGTTGCGTTGTAGCATTTGACACCAAAATATCCAGACGCCTTTGAGACGCAATGGGCAAAGATGCACCCAGGTTTGGAGCAGCTCGCTCCAGTAGAACCTGAGTTATTAAAAAATGCCTTAAGAACAACAACAACAACAACAACATCAACAACAACAGCAACAACAACAACAACAAGCATCCCGTGCTCGAGTATATACCGAGTTTATAGCGACGGAGATGTGTATGAGGACGTGGAATATGGCGATAACAATGATGATAATGACGCTTATATTATTAACTAGAAATTGTGTGCATATCTTCACTATAACACTTTAGTGTTTTTCACGAGGATAACCTATAAACAGGCAGACACGCAGACGGATAATAACGCAGAGTCTGGAGTTTAGGTCATTCTCACGAATAACCATGGACCCAGTCCCCGATGACCACCTACCTTTGTTGAAACTTAAATCAGCCTGCTGAATCACCTGAACGTACGTCCTTTCCGCTGTTAGGGGAGACTGTTGAGCGATGTTTTAATTCGCGTTACGCCTAGCCGGTCTAGCTACGCGGTTTCACGACTACAGCAATGCAAATCAATAATTCCCGGCAAATACTAACGTAAAGGCTGCTTTACATTATCCTAGCCTCTATAGATGTCCTCGATGACAAACCAGGTCGCTTTACTTTACCTAAATCAAAGCAAATGAAGAATACTTCTTTACGATTACCCAGGGCCTGAGTAGCATAATGGATCTTTCCAGTTTCTTTACTGTGTAGGAATTACCTGATTAAAGTCCACTTTATAATTAGTATTGTACTGTTGCGCGCTTGGTCGAACTTAATGCAGTTCAACAAGTGCTTTTGCACAAGGCCCCCAAATTTTCAGGGCCTGTGACACAAACTTCTTTTTTTCTTAATTTTTGCGGCCCCTAGATTAATTTCAATTTACGCAGCTGCATAGATGCCAGAGGGATCGTACTACTCATAAGTTGACATGTTCCCAAATGAAAACAATTTTGAACACGATATAAAAATGTTCTGTTGAATATTTTGAACATAATTGGATTGGGATACATTGCTGCCTTAAGCAGACATCTCTTCCAAACCAATTCACCTTTCAAGTGTATCCATCTATCTATCTATCTATCACCTGACGTCATATGGCGTCATAATCAGGTAAACCGCTTGTAGGATGACGTTATAATCATTACGTTACAAATGATTGTATTTGACCCGTCTTTACCTCTTAATAGTCCGGCACGTTGTGCGAATTGCATGTCTCTACTATTTAATAAACATGCTGTTGAATATTTTGAAACTAATTTGACTGGACGATGTTGCTGCCATAGGCAGCAACAGCGCCCAGTCAAATTAGTTCCAAAATATCCAATGACTTATCTGTATAGTTTTCTGGAAAGTGATAGTCAGTGAGTTCAGAGATCAATCGAGCGCAACACGAGCAATGTGTGAGTGAGCTTAGCTAGAGATGGGCGGGGGGGGGGGCATAGCTAAAATAGAAATGACCATTATGTTCACAGTATCCAACAGTTTCTTTTTGTTTTTTGCCTGTACAAGTTGTTTCTTGTCTGTACTGTATAAAGACTGATGTGGCCAATTCCCACACCCCTCTGGCATCAGTGGCCCCAAGCGGCATCACGGTTGAAACCGGACACTAGTTTTGAGTTTCTCGCGATACTAACGGCAGTTCCGTGGTGTCCAGGTAGGAATTTCGTCAACTTTGTACAGGCCATCTGAATCTTAAGTTCGATACTGTCTGCGCCCTGTCCGCTCTCCTTCCTGTTCCGTAACCAACAGCTACGCCCTACCAGTCTCTTG
>CM067370.1:191568913-191633913 GCA_034401795.1 Chaetoderma sp. LZ-2023a | reverse complement strand
AAATTATTGGATAGAGCCACTGGTTTCAATGTTTTACCAACCGGAAGACACAAATACGTTCAACACAAAACATTAAATAGTCGTGGAATTACATTATGTGGAATGAATGATTGAATGAATGAATTAATTAATTAATTAATTAATTAATTAATTAATTAATTAATTAATTAATTAATTAATTAATTAATTAATTAATTAATTAATTAATTAATTAATTAATTAATTAATTAATTAATTAATTAATTAATTAATTAATTAATTAATTAATGGATGGATGGATGGATGGATGGGTGGTGGATGGGTGGGTGGGTGGGTGGGTTGGGTGGATAGATGGATGATGGATGGATGGATAGACGGACAGACAGTATATAACACATACATTGAAATGACGGGATCATAAGACAACGACTGATCCATTGCAAATTATTGGATAGAGACACTGAAGACACAAATACGTTCAACACAAAACATTAAATAGTCGTAGAATTACATAATGTGGAATGAATGAATGAATGAATGAATGAATGGATGGATGGATGGATGGATGGATGGGTGGGTGGGTGGGTGGGTGGATGGATGGATGGGTGGGTGGGTGGGTGGGTGGATGGATGGATGGATTGATGGATGGATGGGTGGGTGGGTGGGTGGGTGGATAGATGGATGATGGGTGTATGGACAGACGGACAGACAGACGACCGAACGAACAAACGAATCGGTGGGTGGTTGTGTATGTAGATGGGTATGTGTTTGGATGGATGGATGGATGGAAGGATGGATGGATGAATGGGAGGATGAATGGGTGGGCGGGCGGGTGTGCAGACAGGTGGCTGGGCTGACATGTTGGTGGGCGGGTTCGTGGGCAGACGGGGGAATGTGGAGGGGGTCGATGGGTCTATGAATAAATGCATGATGTTGAGGTATTTCTGACCATGAATTGTGATGGCATTCAAATAATACCAACCATTCCTGACATATATTCCAGCAACATCGCCGCGTGTTGACAGATTAAAGTAATAGACGTTTTTTCTGCGCTTCCCCCCCCCACCGCTTAGAATAGCGTCAAACTATTTCTAGACTAGCTAAAAGTATGATGAAGAAATAGGAAAAAATATTCAACAAAGAATAGACTCTTCACTGCAGCTCACTATAATCTGCATATTAATCAGGAACTGGGGACGTAAGTTGCGCGTATAACCTGTTGTTGCTCGCCAATATGCGTGACCTACTTATGATATTTAAAACATATCTAGAGAATGTCCAGTGGCAGATTTAAAGGGGCATGCCTCCATTATGATCCTCTACATAAGAAGACTTTTGCCGAAGTGAGAGGATGTGCCTCGCACGGGCCTCCATCTACATATGTCCGTCGAGCAGCAGCAGTTGGGTAAAGCAGAACGTATATTGGGACGTGCTTGCGAGACTTATATATGTGCGGTGTACGCTGTTTTACGGGAAACGGCTGGTCAGTCTTCACAGATACTGGCCAGGTCGAATCACCAAACTAATTAAGTTAGGTGGATGCCGCCGTAGTTAGCGGCCCTTGTGCTATGGTTGTAGCGAAGCACAACAGTATGAGGATGTCCGAGCCGTTTGAATGATGCAGGTTGATGATGTTGAACGTAGAGTGAGAGTTCAGTGAAGGAAAAAGAAAGCATCGTGAGGAGGTTGAAGCTCGGTACAAGACCGACGGTGCGGCAAGCTCATGTGATGTACGGCAAGAAATGTTCAGATCAGTGAAATCTCATGCATAATCCAAGTCTTGGATTTGTTTCTGCATTGCTGAGTTTACCTAGCTAGGAGTTGAAATCTCCACACACGGATATGTGCCATCTGGCTGGGGTTGTAATGGCGTTCTGGATAGCAGGAATCTAATAATGCTGTATTCGCTTTGACTTTTTCTGTAGTTGCGCCATATGTGTTGACTGTACGGCACTTAGTGGTTGTGCGTTTACACGTTGGTATAGCCAGGTCGATGAATGCAACATGATCACTAACGCATCCTAAACTATTGGCATGGTACATGAGCCTTGGTACGATTACGAAGCGTATGCTGATTTGCTGCTTTGAATGTGTAGCTACCTTAGTCTTTTGAATGTATGTAATATCGATGGCATAGTGGCCACTGTCTGCACCTAGGGCGGGCCGCTTTGATGTTGCAGTCAGACCACGTACATTCCACGTAGCTATAGTAAGCTCCTGGTAAGATCGCATCGTCTGTGGATGTAAAGCACAGTTTTTATTTTGAAGAAGGTTAGAAATAATCAAAGTTGCCTCTCTATGCGGATGTCAGCCTGCAATCCTTGATCAATTAGTTTCCCAATAAGTGTGTACTTACGGAGGAGACTGGCGCGGAGGTCTCATCTTTCTCCCCCATTTTTCATATTTCTATTCATGGAATAATAGTAATTATTATTATTATTATTATTATTATTATTATTATTATTATTATTATTATTATTATTATTCAAAATAGTATAATTACCTAGTTACACAAAACTCCATAGAGTCTACAGATTAAAGATGCACACACACACCAGCGCATCTGAGGACAAAAGTCCAAAGCCCGCACATCCCGAGGCCCAAATGGTGATGATTGCCTATTAAACAACTAATGCGCTTTTTGTTGTCAGAACAGAACTTTCGTAATAACGTGCATCTTTTATATAGAGATAAGATTCAAAGTATTTTGTAATATATTTCTACCATTGCTGTTAGAGAAAGGTAAGATTGATTGAAAAACATTAACTCTTCCATAATACGTGCATGCATTTATCAGTGTAACGACGTCGCATTCACTTTATAGAACCCAGTAGTTGATGCCGTCTACTTCCCTAACCATGTTAACGCTTAACTGTCAAATTTGTTCAAGAAAATATAAATTTTCTTATAGTCAATGCCCATTTGCAAAGCAAAATAAGATTATTTTTGAAAATTTACCACAGCCTTATTGAGGCCGTCATTCCAGTGATACATTTTTTTTAATAGTCTTCTTTTCCTCTGCAAATGGACATTTGCAGAAGCCGTTTGATCGACTTGCGTGTTTATGGGTTAATCTTTGTGGCAATCTAGTTCTCATTGACTCTAAACTAGCCACATGTTCATGTCAAAATACCTTCAAATTATTCAACAGTTTATTAGTATGGTTCTCTCGAAATCGAGATTCTGGTACTTCAGTGTTCAATGAACACGGTAAACTAGTGATCATTACCGTACACGCATCGCACATGTTTGCCCCGTAGTGGAACCCAGAACATGTTGCGCCACAAACACGGCATGGCGAGATATAGTTAACAAGGTGAGTTGAGCTATCAGGCGTAGTTATATCTGGCCCCATTGTGACAATGTGTCGGTTGGTTAGTCAGTTGATTGGTTGGTCGGTCAGTCAGTAGAGGTCGGTCGGTCATTCAGCTACATGAATGATTGGACAGACGCATTGATGGATGGACGAACATAAAGACGGATAGCAGCATCTTCTAGTCAAATTATTGTCTAAATATTCAAACGTGTACATGTAAAGTCACTAATAGATTCTGGGAATTCAGATTTCAAAGTTCCAAGTCTGTTCTAATGCACGTAAAATGTGGGCAGAGCTTAGCTAGACATAGGTGGGACAAAGCTAGAAATAATGAAGGAATTCAGGTTTAATTATGCCACGCCCATCTTTAGCTAAGCTCCAGCCCAACTTCACTCGTGTTGAGATTGATCCTGAACTCACTGACAACCATTTTCCCAAAAATTATCCTGGTAAGCTGTTGAATATTTTGAAACCAATTTACCTGGGTTTTGTTGCTGCATAGTCAAATTAACTTCAAAATATTCAACAGCTACATAATTGAGAGAACATTAAAGAAAAGTAAATCTCTGGAAGTGTGTATGATACCCTTAGTAACGAAGAATTAAAGATATTCATTGCGCATCCTATCAGAGGAGGATCAGGAAAACAGAACGAGTACCTGCTTTGTTGAATTATGATGGGCCGGTTATTGGGGATAATGCATCCGCCCACGGTCGAAAAGTCTAACGTCTCAAAGAATCGTGCCTTAGACCTGATATTCCCTCAATTTTTCGACAGCATATTGCCAGAAGATGCGAGAGGTTTGGATCTAGCCTCATATATCTGGCAGAATTCGCATTGCCAGAAGAAGTTTCGACAAAAGATGATCGGGCAGTGGCAGCGCCCGAGATACTATTAGTAGGGTCATCTGATTCTGTGAACGAAACTTACAATTTGGAGTACAATGTCTCGATGTGTATTGATCCTGAGAACCCCTGGATTTGCTACGTTGCTTCAGAGGATGACTACGGAGAGGGTTTATATACCCTTTTTCGAAAATTTGGCATTAACCCCTTACCCTAGCATATGCTCTTGACAATGTCTATCCGTCTGTCCATCTGTTTCGATTTGTAACTTTTAGTCCCCATACTAACAAACTCTGTTATTTCGCTATCTGACAGAACTTTGTTAATAAAATAACCTATTATGTCATGATATACAGGAATTATGAATGGGTGTATCATGTTTTTGAAGATACACTACTGAATCCGTGTTATAATAAATACACAGTGTAGCAACCACTACATGAGTCTTGAGCAAGTGTACCCTGCCATAACTCATCATGAAAGCAGTGATAACCACACTGCTATGACTATCGCTGGGTATGAATCTTGTCAACTCGCTATGGCTCATAAAGAGTGTGGTGTCATTGCATACGCTGATATCTTTAACCTTCAACCTTCTATCGGTTAGCAGCTCCAACATTCTCACACTCGTGTGCACGTATTCATCCTTAGGATAGTGACACAGAGTGAAATATCCCTGTAAAAATGTAAAATTGTTTTACTAGGGTTCTGAGCCCCTTGTACTTACAAACAGAGCACTTGCGCATTTTGACACCCTCACACTCGAAATACTCTCGAATATGCTCACGTTTCTCTACATCAGAGATGACATCTACGGGATAGTCTGATGCCCCTTGCTTAATCTTCAAGAAGTTAGCACTGTATCCCTACAAAGGTATCCATACACTGCTCATAGTGTCAGACCTTGATAAACTCCAAGATCTGATGCCCCATGTTTACAGCCTCCACCAGTTCAACAGAAGTACAACCCCCTTGAAGGCTGTGTTCATGCTCGGTATGCATACATTCAGTGCTCTGTAGATCGTGAACGCACTTACTACATAGCGGAAAGAACAGGCGGCCATTACTAGAGGATACTTGTGAGTCTTATATACATAAGGATATAGCAACGTGATATCCACCTACACTATATACTCAACTGCAGCAGTCATATGATGCCATATGATGCAAGAGTATGATATTAGTGCGAGCTCTGTATAGCTAAGTACATGGTATAAGGGGCTCATATTTTCAGAAATGTGTTAACGTTGGGGTTGCTAAGTCCCATGGCATTACATTTGTAACCCCAAATTTTTAACATTTTTACCCCCATGCGTCTAAGATGATATGTTTTAGACAGTGCCTTCTGATAAGAGTTTTCTAAAGTAATCTGCATTTAAAACAATTACAACTCACTAGCTCTGTTACTCGGCAGACATTTAGGACATGTGTGCACGTGAGATCCATAGTACTCGAAGTACTTGTTAGTATCAGGGAAGTATCCATCTACAAATCTACCCAGCACCTCAGGTTCACCCCTGCTAGAGAATGCGGAATGTGGATGTTTCCAGAATGGGACACATAATCCATCCCTCGACAAGCCTCTGCAGAGTAATACTTCTTGAACGGGCGGTGCTACTAACTTATGTTCATTCAATAGTTCACCATGAACACCTTACACAAAGATGTTAACTTTACAGAAGACACAGAAGTGGCATAACCGATCCCTAATAAACATGTCACAAAACTTATCACAGGCTATTCACAGAATATCCATAGCAGACCTACAGTAAAGTTTCCTGAAATTGAAAACGAAAATCTATTACAGCTGGATACCATACATTAAACTCCTGATGCCCTGACACTGACACACTGCCAGACGTGTAAGCATTACTACAGGGCAGGCTCATACCTAATCGAAATACATGCTACTGTCTAGTAAATAAGGGTAAACCCCTTTTTTCCTTAGCTAGCCCAAATATGTCAGGCAGCTGACATAGCCGAAATGGCAAAAAGTTAGTCTGTCGTTAAACTGAATACGCCCAACATCTAGGAACACAACTTTGTTGCTGTTCAAAATTACAGTTTATGGCTTAATTTTGATTTTCCTAAATAACCAATCCATCACTAGATGTAAGTCAAATCCCAAGCAGTTATGATGGATAGCGATATAAACGTAAAGGATAAAAACATTGCTTTTTAACATCAATGCATTCCCCCAATTTTATGTCGATGAGCCATTTCATAAAATCAGACAGAACCGTATCACCTTAGAAAATAAACTCTCGACCTAGCATCATATGCAATGTAATATTCGATTATCGCTTTATCGACACATTGAGAACATGCTAGTAGCTGCGCTACAACATAGATGACCTCATGATGCTTCGTCACATGATTAGCTTCAACATCATACAATATGAATCTTGGAGGTATGTGAGAGCCATCGTACTTCGTATCCATGCGCGCCTAATGCTACTCGAATACACTCATATGTTCTTGACAATACAACTTCAGACATACACCTCAGACATTTTCTCATCCCGAGACGCACTTAACACGAGAATCTGCAACACCAATAACTTGTAACACATTGTGCAACCTTTAAGCCCACCACCCACCTTAGAGTTGATATGATTGTTATAACATAGCTCGCTTTTAAGCCATCTATGGCAATTCTCCCAAACGCACTTAGCATTTGGCTTACAGCGAGGATCTGCTTTATATAAATAACAAGGTCCCACGTAAGAGTGATGGTCGCGATGGTCGTAACCTACGTTGCACTGCTCACAGTAATAACTACACCCCAGCAAACCGTTGACACTGTGAATGTAGGAATAACGGCCATTATGTAGATACAGGAGTAAAATCTCTGCGTAGTCAGCTACTCTGTGACATAAACATTTTTCAATTATCAGCATTACTGTAAACCCTGACCGAAATCCTGCCTGTCAAAATGACCAGAAATACATTCAGAGCAGATATGTTGCAGGGTTTATCGGTAGGTACACATGCCCTAGTGTGAAGTTCAGGAGCTTTGATACGTTGATGATCATTATCAAGACAGACCTCATTAACCAATCACTTAGAAATTCGTATTCACAGATTGCTACGGTAGGCTTGATATAACTCAATCCGATGATGGTAGAGCGATCCATGCATACGTTATTTTCATTATAAGGTGCGAGATCTAATTTGGTGAAATCAGCATTCCATCCAGAGCCACCATTCATCTCAGAGTGAAAAATGTCCATTTTAATTCCAAAGCCCAACACACGTCTCTCTGGGACTGACTTACTTCAGATAGAGCATCAGTAATGCTCGAGACCATCAACCTGGGGACTCTACGTGGATCGGGGCATTTAGGGCGAAGTGCATAATGATCACCCGCCCAAATCTTGAGGCCTAGCATTCACGCCAGCATACAATTTTCCTAACATCTTTTCAGATATAGTGTGAATTCGATCAGAAACTTCTACAAGGTTTGGATCTTAATTACATTTTTTGAACAGCTATTAAATCGTGAGCACTTTAGCCATCGAGAAGTAGATGAGAAGTAAATACAGTTTAGATTTCGTTTATCATCGCCATATTATATGACCCTATTGTCTGTGCTGCTTGTGAAGTTTCCAATAAAAGCACATGCTAGCTCCAAGAAGCATTATTTTGAACATGCCTATATATAACCGCGCTGTTCGCAAATCCGAACATTTATGAGACAAGCGCGAACAGATCAACAACGGCCGTTATACTCGCTGTGTTTATTCTATTACCTATCTGGGGGAATTATTATCAATAATAATGGCAGCATCTGTACCGAGTGTTACGTTGAGCAATGGAGAGAGCATGCCAATTCTAGGACTGGGCACTTTCCTTGTAAGTAATTACATAAGGACGTATTTGTCCAATACCGGCTTCGTTTTTTTCATTTTAACGTTTGACACCCGCCTTGACGTACTTCTTCGGGGCCCCGAGGGCAAGCGTTCATACAAGTTTGGAGAAGATCTATCCATTAGAACTAGGTTAGTGAAAATGTTTTTTAAGTTGCTAAAAGATGTCGCCGTTACATTTTAGATATTGACCCCAAAATTGGCATACCTCATTGGGACGCCACGAGCAGGCCTCACCCAAGTTTGGAGAAGATCCATTCAGTAAAACCATAATTTTTAAAATGTTTTTTGTCTAACGACGTGGGTAACAATCGTTCAATGGCGCATATTGCACATCTGGCTTTCTTTTATGTTTAGATATGAAGGAGCCTTTTCTTCGCGCTAATGAGGTGAAACTTTTCGAAATAATTTGACTGAAAGTTATTTACAGCAACATCTCCCGGTCAGATTAGCAGTTAGACGTTAACAACATCATGCGAATGACGTGCAATGGAGGAATCCAGCTTTATCTATGCCGCGCCCATTCTTTGGTAAGCGCCACCCACATCGATCGATCGCTCCTGAACTCCATGACTGTCAATTTCCAGAAAACTATACAGGTAAGCTGTTGCATATTTACACACTAATTTTACTGGGTGCTGTTGCTGCTTATGGGGGCAACAGCACGCAGTCAAAATAGTTTCTAAATATTTAACAGCATGTTCATTAAATAATAAAGACATACAATTCGTACAACAACTTTTATTCTGTCATCAATTATGCGTTCGTATCGAACTTATCTACGTCATTCATGACGGCATTGGGTGTGATGCCAGCTTATACGTCGCATAGTTGATTATGGCGTCATATGGTGGAGAGATAAAGTGGAACGGTCCAGTGCTCCATTAAATTCCGAATTAAAAAGGCTAAGGGAGCCTCATACCTATACCTTACTAGCGTTTGTTGCATAGTTCATATTTATTTTAATTTAATTAAATTCGGGTTTGTAATCCATGACAAAATGTCGAAAAATGGATTAGTGCTTTACGAACATGTCTTGCTGAATAAGTACACACTGCATCCAGCCTATGGCGTCAACTTAGTTTCCATATATTCAACTGCTTACATAGTTACATTGGATTTGGTTTTCTGATAAGTCGGGATTCAAAGATCTACCGCAACTTTTCGCTGAAAAAGACAGCGAGCAATTGAATGGCCGTGTTTTCACCAAAAGGTACGCTGAACACTGGAGCTGAGATGCCTATTTTGGGTCTAGGTACATGGCTGGTAAGTTCGTTTTGTATATTACTTGTCAGCCTGGTGGAATTAACCATACTACATTTTCCATGGGGTTTAGCTCTGGATATGCAGAATGTTTTTAAAACAAATTTGACTGAAAGTTATTGGCTGTCTCGAAATGTAGGAGCAAAAGAGGCAGCAGCAGCCGCAGCAGCAGCAGCAGTAGTAGTAGTAGTAGTAGTTGTAGTAGTAGTAGTAGTAGTAGTAGTAGTAGTAGTAGTAGTAGTAGTAGTGGTGGTAGTAGTAGTAGTAGTAGTAGTAGTAGTAGTAGTAGTAGTAGTAGTAGTAGTAGTAGTAGTAGTAGTAGTAGTAGTAGTAGTAGTAGTAGTAGTAGTAGTAGTAGTAGTAGTAGCAGCAGCAGCAGCAGCAGCATTTGCAGAAAGAGTAGCAGAACATGCACTTTGATTACGTCTGCCTGTCTGGAACCTTATACATCGTTATTCCATCAAAGACACTTATTTATAGAATCTCTTCCCCTTGTCTACAGTTCACGGCAAGCTGCAGGCGATCAATGACCAGACTAGTACAACGATAGGCTGAGATTATAGGGACATGTCACGATACTCTACAAATATACATCGACGTATTACAAAAAATATCTACATACATAGATCCACGTACGCATCCATCAATCTATCCATCCATCCAGCAATCAATCCATCAATCCGTCCATCCAAAATCCATGCAGCAATCTGCCCAGACACATGAACCCGTCTAGTCCCCATCCCATCCGTACATCCATCCATCCATTCACCCACCCATCTACCCACCCGCCCACCCTAACTTTGATCTTACTAGCAAATCTTTCAGGTTTTGATTTCTATTGTAAGCTATTACTGGTCGTGCTTTGATCGGTTCCTTTAATTTAGATTGCAACTGTGAATATTCGTCTTTCATGGTTTTCGCTAATTCAACATTTCGTCTATTGTATATGAGTTGAAATGGGATAATTTTGTTCTTTTGTGATATTCCTGAATCTACATTTATTCCAAATGGTGCCTTTGTTTGGAGTGTTCTAATCCAATGGCCTTCTCGTATTTTGCGAAACGAACTCGTTTCTTCTTCACTATCGAAGGTCGATTGATTGGCATGATTTCAAAATGATGCTCAACTGAATGATCAGGAAGTTGGAAATATTGAGCAATTGGCGTATCTGTTGAGGTGTTACTATCAGAAAAGTGGCGTCTAGCACGCACTCTAAATGCATTTTTTGTTTCACCAACATACTGTTTCTGGCAAAGAGCACAATTGATCAAATAGACTACATTCTCAGAATCACAATGCATATTTGTTCAGATATGATATTCATTTTTAGTTTGAAAACCCAGGAATGTTTGTTGGTTTACAATATAGTTGTTTACTTTGCATCTGTTTTTGTCGCATTTAGAAACTGATGCATCGCACATGATTGGTTTATTGTGTTTGATTTGGACAGGTTCAAACTCGGGTCCGCTATGAGGTTTTAGATTTTTAAGCTCATTGATGGTGTCTGCTTTAATTTTTCGAAGAAAACGGGCTGAATAGCCTCGTGCTTTCAAAGCATCAAACAGAGTAGAGCATGCACCATTCAGATTGTGCATGTTGCTAGAGTTTCGAAAGAATCTTATGATTTGTGATTTGATCAGACCTTTAAATGTGTGTGGGGGATGAAATGATTTTTTGTGAATCAGCTGATGGGAGTCTGTTGGCTTAAAGAATACTTTATATTCTAATTTTCCAGAGGAGTCAAATTGAGGACCCTTATAGATTGTGACATCTGAAAAGTCAACTGATGTTCCACTAATAGTAGCATTTAGCTTGATGTATGAATCTTGGTTATTTAAAATGCTAATAAATTCGCAAAAGCCTTCTTCTGAATGTTGCCAAATTATGAAGATGTCATCTAGATATCTGAGGTAAAGAAGAGGCTTTTTGGCTGATGTGTTCAGGGCCTCCTCTTCCCACTCTGCAACATAAATCGTGGCAAAATTTAGACTGAATCGTTTACCCATTGCGCATCCACAGATTTGAAGGTAATTTTCACCATTAAATTGGAAATCGTTTCCTTTAATACTTAACTCTAATAATTTTAAAATTTCAGTGTCTGGTCGATCTGGATCAGAAAATTTGACAAAGGAATTCTTAATAGCATTACCTCCAGAATCAATATCTATATTCGTATACATAGCATCTATGTCTAATGTGACTAAATATGCATCTTTCGGAACTGACAATTTGGATAACTTTGAAAGAAAGTGTTCTGTATTCTTGAGAAAGCTCTTGTGTCTATTAGCAATGGGCTTTAAATAGTAATCAATATATATATTCTGAAATGCCATAAGACTCCCTGCCACAGTCTGATATGATGGGTCGTTCAGGTGGTGTCAATGGATCTAACCAGGTGCTAATCGGTTTATGGATTTTAGGCAAGATATAAAATGTCCGATTTTGTGGATTAATCTCACCTAGCAGATACTTTAGCTGTTTCTTATCGATGTACTTATCTGTATGCAATGAATTAAGTATTTCAATGAAATTTTGTTGGTTTTGAGACCAAATTAAATCATCAAGTTTTCTGTAATGCATGGTGTTAGTTAACTGCCTTTCGGCCTCGCGGATGTAGTTTTCTCTAGACATAGTCACAGTTGCTGAACCTTTATCGGCTGGTTTTATAATAATATTCTGATTTCTACGTAATTTGTTGATAGCCTGTCGTTCGAGAAATGAAAGGTTTTGCTTATTTTTTGTAACTGGCAATGATCTGGCTATACCAGCAACCGTTTTATGGTTGCTTTATTATTGTCATCAACTAGCCTATCTGGAGGGTCCCAACCGGATTTTCCAGTGAATGGTTTTGACTCTCCATTTAAATCTCGAAAATGATGGGCTATTTTTACTGAATGACCAAAATTAGCTACTTCAATAAGACCTGTGTCCAAAAGCAAATCTATCCTGTTTTTGGTTTTGGAGTTGGTACAAAAGTAAGACCACGATCGAGAATTGATTTTTCAGATGGTGAGAGATCATAGTCAGCTGCTAAATGGACAAGGTTTGTTCCTAATCCTATGTTAGGGGAGCTATTGCCTTGACCCACGTTTAGTTTAAACTAAGTACCGTCAACCAATGGTTATAAATACAATTAGCTGTTTCTTTCGTCCAATGGATTCTATCCTTCTCAACATGAAAATTGGCATCAGAAATTTTGGGGATGACCTTATCAACGTGGCAGTTGGATCTTACTGATTCGTTGATACGCTTGAGACAGTACCTTTGCCTGTCTGACACGCTATCAGAGAAGTTAATCTCAGCAAAGTGCAACTCCGCATTAGGGAAGCTGTTCTTAAATTCACGAGCCATGAACCGTAAATGGCTTGAGGCTTTGGTTGGATGCTCATTTTTGGAGTTGATGCCAATATTCAGGATGATCTTCTCCGGGCTAGGGCCATCCTGGTGTCGCATAGCCATTGTTCTGAAATGTGATAATGTGGCACCAGGATAGCACTCAACCTGGATGTCAGGATGGACGTCTAAATCAATTCGGGCTAGATTAGAGGACCCCATCATCAGAATCTTTTTGGTGATTCTGGGGATCCCCCACAGGCCCTTGCTATGCGATTGATGACGGGACTTAGCAAACTTCCTATCAGACAGGTTACTATTATTCTCCATAGGAGGGAGAGGAGGCGGAGACAGAGGAAGAGGAGGAGAAGAAGGTGAGTGAGGAGAAGAGAGATGAAGAGTAGGAGGAAGAGCAGGAGGCGGGATTGAGAGAGGAGATGCATGAAGAGAAGAAGTTTAAGGAGGAAGAGGTGGAGGCGGGTTTGAGAGAGGAGAAGGAGGAAGAGGAGAAGATCGAGTCAGAAGGTGGCGAGGAGAAGATAGTGGAAGAGATGAGGAAGAGTTGCTAGGTGGTAGATTGGGGTAACAGTGAGTAACAACCCGAAAACGGCGCACAGGAGGAGAATTTTTCTTTGTGAGAGCCGGCCATGACTCTGTTACATCATCAACACCAGGTGCTGGTGTTGGTGATGTATACAGATTCGTCCGCTTGGAAGTGGTAGGCGAGGGTTTGAAGGTGGTTGGTGACCGTTGTCGTTTGTTAGTCATTGTTGAATGTGAACCTGAACCTGTACTTGGTGTGGCCGCCGGCGTTGGTACAGACATCGCTCTATTTTGCTCATCACTAGCTATTTCTGCCCAAAATTTCCAAAAATTTGTGATTGTCGTTGTGGCCAATTTATTTCCAAAATTTTGCCTACCTCATTTCAATGCTATGCCTTTGGCTCTGTGTAGATCGAGAATTACATTAGATTCGGCCACCTTTACCTCTGTCTGTCTGTCTGTCTGTCTGTCTGTCTGTCTGTCTGTCTGTCTGTCTGTCTGTCTGTCTGTCTGTCTGTCTGTCTGTCTGTCTGTCTGTCTGTCTGTCTGTCTGTCTGTCTGTCTGTCTGTCTGTCTGTCTGTCTGTCTGTCTGTCTGTCTGTCTGTCTGTCTGTCTGTCTGTCTGTCTGTCTGTCTGTCTGTCTGTCTGTCTGTCTGTCTGTCTGTCTGTCTGTCTGTCTGTCTGTCTGTCTGTCTGTCTGTCTGTCTGTCTGTCTGTCTGTCTGTCTGTCTGTCTGTCTGTCTGTCTGTCTGTCTGTCTGTCTGTCTGTCTGTCTGTCTGTCTGTCTGTCTGTCTGTCTGTCTGTCTGTCTGTCTGTCTGTCTGTCTGTCTGTCTGTCTGTCTGTCTGTCTGTCTGTCTGTCTGTCTTTACATTGAAAAATAACGCATTGGCACAGGAATTTAATTACAAATTTCTTTGCCTAAATTTGTCCTATCGAGACCAAGTTTAGATTTACTTAGAGTGGTCCCCCCTTGAGATTAGTTGGGGTAAAGTGAATTAATCAGTAGGTCGCTTTAACAGGTAAAGGCTGGGATTGATCCTACATTATAGAGAAATCACACACACGAATGCACACACATACACACACGCACGCACATACGCACGCACGCACGCACGCACATACGCACGCACGCACCTGAACGAATGCACGAATGCATGCAATAATACATGCACACAGTAATACATGCACGAATGCACGCAATAATGCATGCATGAACACATGCACGAACGGACGCACGAATGCATGCACGCACACACCCAGGCACTAATGTACTCACGAATTAATGCACCCACACCCACACGCACACATAAACCCACGCAAGTATAGATGCACACACGTACGGATGTACGGGCACACACCCATACACACATACGAACAAACGCCCGAACGAACGAACGCACGCACGCACGCACGAACGAACGAACGAACGAACGCACGCACGCACGCACGCACGCACGCACGCACGCACGTGCGCACGCACGCACGCACGCACTTTTGCAGACACAAAATTAAAAGATGTCCTACGGATATGATTTCATGTTGCCCCACCATTGATTTTGGTTGGGATTAGATTTATTTAAGAATAGGTAGGGAGGGATGAAACCTTGTCATTGTTATCAGGAACTATAAGGTCTAACTTTGATCTTACTAGCAAATCTTTCAGGTTTGGATTTCTATTGTAAGCTATTACTGGTCGTGCTTTGATCCGTTCCTTTAATTTAGATTGCAACTGTGAATATTCGTCTTTCATGGTTTTCGCTAATTCAACATTACGTCTATTGTATATGAGTTGAAATGGGATAATTTTGTTCTTTTGTGATATTCCCGAATCTACATTTATTCCAAATGGTGCTTTTGTTTGGAGTGTTCTAATCCAATGGCCCTCTCGGATTTTGCGAAACGAACTCGTTTCTTCCTCACTATCGAAGGTCGGAATCTGTTCTATTGGCATGATTTCAAAATGATGTTCAACTGAATGATCCGGAAGTTGGAAATGTTGAGCAATTGGCGTATCTGCTGAGGTGTTAATATCAGAAACGTGGCGTCTAGCACGCACTCTAAATGCATTTTTTGTTTCACCAACATACTGTTTCTGGCAAAGGGCACAATTGATCAAATAGACTACATTCTCAGAATCACAATGCATATTAGTTCGGATATGATATTCATTTTTAGTTTGAAAGCTCAGGAATGTTTGTTGGTTTACAATATAGTTGTTTACTTTGCATCTATTTTTGTCGCATTTAGAAACTGATCCATCGCACATGATTGGTTTATTGTGTTTAATTTGGACAGGTTCAAACTCGGGTCCGCTATGAGGTTTTAGATTTTCAAGCTCATTGATGGTGTCTGCTTTAATTTTTCGAAGAAAACGGGCTGAATAGCCTCGTGCTTTCAAAGCATCAAACAGAGTAGAGCATGCACTATTCAGATTTTGCCTGTTGCTAGAGTTTCGAAAAAATCTTATGATTTGCGATTTGATCAAACCTTTAAATGTGTGTGGAGGATGAAATGATTTTTTGTGAAGCAGCTGATGTGAGTCTGTTGGCTTAAAGAATACTTTATATTCTAATTTTCCAGAAGAATCAAATTGAGGACCCTTATAGATCGTGACATCTAAAAAGTCAACCGATGTTCCACTAATAGTAGCTTTTAGCTTGATGTTTGAATCTTGGTTATTTAAAATGCGAAAAAATTCCCAAAAGTCTTCTTCTGAATGTTGCCAAACTATGAAGATGTCATCTAGATATCTCAGGTAAAGAAGAGGCTTTTTGGTTGATTTGTTCAGTGCCTCCTCTTCCCACTCCGCAACATAAATCGTGGCAAAATTTGGGCTGAATCGTTTACCCATTGCGCATCCACAGATTTGAAGGTAATTTTCACCATTAAATTGGAAATCGTTTCCTTTAAGACTTAGCTCTAATAATTTTAGAATTTCCGTGTCTGGTCGATCTGGATCAGGAAATTTGACAAAAGAATTCTTAATAGCATTGACTCCAGCATCAATATCTATATTGGTATACATAGCATCTATGTCTAATGTGACTAAATATGCATCTTTCGGAACTGACAATTTGGATAATTCTGAAAGAAAGTGTTCTGTGTTCTTGAGAAAGCTCTTGTGTCTATTAGCAATGGGCTTTAAATAGTAATCAATATATTCTGAAATGCCATAAGACTCACTGCCACAGTCTGAAATGATGGGTCGTCCAGGTGGTGTCAATGGATCTAACCAGGTGCTGATAGGTTTATGGATTTTAGGCAAGATATAAAATGTCCGATTTTGTGGATTATTCTCACCTAGCAGATACTTTAGCTGTTTCTTATCGATGTACTTATCTGTATGCAATGAATTAAGTATTTCAATGAAATTTTGTCGGTTTTGAGGCCAAATTAAATTATCAAGTTTTCTGTAATGCCTGGTGTTAGTTAACTGCCTTTCGGCCTCGCGGATGTAGTTTTCTCTAGACATAATCACAGTTGCTGAACCTTTATCGGCTGGTTTTATAATAATATTTTGATTTCTACGTAATTTGTTGATAGCCTGTCGTTCGAGAAATGAAAGGTTTTGCTTATTGTTTGTAACTGGCAATGATCTGGCTATACCAGCAACCGTTTTTATGATTGCTTTAACATTGTCATCAACTAGCCTATCTGGAGGGTCCCAACCGGATTTTCCAGTGAATGGTTTTGACTCTCCATTTAAATTTCGAAAATGATGGGCTATTTTTACTGAATGACCAAAATTAGCTACTTCAATAAGACCTGTGTCTAAAAGCAAATCTAATCCTGTTTTTGGTTTTGGAGTTGGTATAAAAGTAAGACCACGATCGAGAATTGATTTTTCAGATGGTGAGAGATCATAGTCAGCTGCTAAATTGACAAGGTTTGTTCCTAATCCTATGTTAGGGGAGCTATTGCCTTGACCCACATTTAGTTTAAACTAAGCACCGTCAACCAATGGTTATAAATACAATTAGCTGTTTCTTTCCTCCAATGGATTCTATCCTTCTCAACATGAAAATTCGCATCAGAAATTTTGGGGATGACCTTATCAACGTGGCAGTTGGACCTTGCTGATTCGTTGATACGCTTGAGACAGTACCTTTGCCTGTCTGACAAGCTATCAGAGAAGTTAATCTCAGCAAAGTGCAACTCCGCATTAGGAAAGGTGTTTTTAAATTCACGAGCCATGAACCGTAAATGGCTTGAGGCTATGGTTGGATGCTCATTTTTGGAGTTGATGCCAATATTCAAGATGATCTTCTCCGGGCTAGGGCCATCCTGGTGTCGCATAGCCATTGTTCTGAAATGTGATAATGCGGCACCAGGATAGCACTCAACCTGGATGTCAGGATGGACATCTAAATCAATTCGGGCTAGATTAGAGGACCCTATCATCAGAATCTTTTTGGTGATTCTGGGGATCCTCCACAGGCCCTTGCTATGCGATTGATGACGGTACTTAGCAAACTTCCTGTCAGACAGGTTACTATTATTCTCCATAGGAGGGAGAGGAGGTGGAGACAGAAGAAGAGGAGCAGAAGAAGGTGCGTGAGGAGAAGAGAGATGAAGCGTAGGAGGAAGAGGAGGAGGAGGGATGGAGAGAGGAGATGCAAGAGGAGAAGATTGAGTATGAGGAGCAAGAGGCGGGATTGAGAGAGGAGATGCATAAAGAGAAGAAGTTTGAGGAGGAAGAGGAGGAGGCGGGATTGAGAGAGGAGATGCATGAAGAGAAGAAGTTTGAGGAGGAAGAGGAGGAGGCGGGATTGAGAGAGGAGAAGGAGGAAGAGGAGAAGATCGAGTCAGAAGGTGGCGAGGAGAAGATAGTGGAAGAGATGAGGAAGAGTTGCTAGGTGGTAGATTGGGGGAACAGTGAGTAACAACCCGACAACGGCGCACAGGAGGAGAATTTGTCTTTGGGAGAGCCGGCCATGACTCTGTTACATCATCAACACCAGGTGCTGGTGTTGGTGATGTATACAGATTCGTCCGCTTGGAAGTGGTAGGCGAGGGTGTGAAGGTGGTTGGTGACCGTTGTCGTTTGTTAGTCATTGTTGAATGATAACCTGAACCTGTACTCGGTGTGGCCGCCGGTGTTGGTAGAGACATCACTCTATTTTGCTTATCACTAGCTATTTCTGCCAAAAATTTCCAAAAATTTGTGATTGTCATTGTGGCCAATTTATTTCCAAAATTTTGCCTACCCCATTTCAATGCTATGCCTTTGGCTCTGTCTAGATCAAGAATTACATTAGATTCGGCCACTTTTACCTCTGCCTTTAATTTGTCCAATTTGCTTCGATAATGTTTGATTAAATTTTCTAAGCAGCTATGAGCCCAAATTTGGTTTATCATGCTGGTCGATTTAAAAAATTCGTCATCTCGTAAGGCAGGGCAGAAAAACGAGTTCATCTCCTCCATTTTCATGCTGAGAGATTTCGGGAGAGAGTCTGATGCCAAATGCTCTCGTAAAAGACCATAGTGATGCAAGCATTGCAACACATGGAAGTACATCTTAACCAGTCTCTGAAAGGCCTGAACAGACTGGTTAGGAGCACTTTTGGTTGAAGAAAAGTTGGACTGTCTGTCTGTCTGTCTGTCTGTCTGTCTGTCTGTCTGTCTGTCTGTCTGTCTGTCTGTCTGTCTGTCTGTCTGTCTGTCTGTCTGTCTGTCTGTCTGTCTGTCTGTCTGTCTGTCTGTCTGTCTGTCTGTCTGTCTGTCTGTCTGTCTGTCTGTCTGTCTGTCTGTCTGTCTGTCTGTCTGTCTGTCTGTCTGTCTGTCTGTCTGTCTGTCTGTCTGTCTGTCTGTCTGTCTGTCTGTCTGTCTGTCTGTCTGTCTGTCTGTCTGTCTGTCTGTCTGTCTGTCTGTCTGTCTGTCTGTCTGTCTGTCTGTCTGTCTGTCTGTCTGTCTGTCTGTCTGTCTGTCTGTCTGTCTGTCTGTCTGTCTGTCTGTCTGTCTGTCTGTCTGTCTGTCTGTCTGTCTGTCTGTCTGTCTGTCTGTCTGTCTGTCTGTCTGTCTGTCTGTCTGTCTGTCTGTCTGTGCATCTATCCGTCCGTACGTCCGTCCATCCATCCATCCATCCATCCATCCATCCATCCATCCATCCATCCATCCATCCATCCATCCATCCATCCATCCATCCGTCCGTCCATCCGTCCATCCGTCCATCCGTCCATCCGTCCATCCATCCATCCATCCATCCCTCTACACCCAATCCCCCAGACACATGTCCCACCCCACCCCACCCAAACCCCACCCATCCACCCACCCACCCACGCACGCCCTCTCGTCCTCCCGACTACATACCCCACTGTCCCTCTCTCTGCCAGCCAATCGATCCGCGATTTGCTCATCCATCCGGCTGTACATCTGTACAACCATCCATCTATCTGCCATGGTTTTCAGTGTTTAGAAGAAGACGTTGTAAAGGCTACAATCAAAACAGCGATAGAACAAGGGTACCGGTCGTTCGACACAGCGTATGTTTACCGTAACGAAGGTTTCATTGGCGATGCTTTGCAGGAGGCCTTCAAAAGCGGAAAGGTGAAGAGACAAGACGTGTTCATCACAACAAAAGTAAGTCATTGTGTTTTCAAATTTACATATTATCTCTGACATTGATCCTGTATTTATTTTATGTCCTTTTCGTCTTTAGACTACGATTCCTGAGATCTGGTCGCAAAATACTTAACGCGTTTATGTTATGGCGTCCTTTGCGCACCTTATATGTGTTGGCTGGCACCCAATCCTGAATATTCGAACGCTTTCTGAGAGTGTATTCTCAGGAATTAGAAGGGCACAGCGCGAAAACTGTAACCATCCTTGCTGCCTTACACCCGCATAATAGTGGGACCGCGTTGTATGCCTAGTGTTTGTACAACTTGAGATTAAACTGCGTGGCCGGCGATAATTCGTGATGGCTTTCAATGGAGAAATCCTGTTTATCGTTCACTCATATGACGTCATAATCAATTACATCACATAAATCCTGACATCATAATCAATTACGTCATGATCATGAATGACGGTATTTAGTCCGTCATAAACGCTTAATATTCCGTCAAGTTGTACGAATTGTATGTCTTTAATATTTAATAAACATTCAGTTGAATATTTTGGAACTAATTTGGCTGGGTGCTGTTGCAGCAACCAGTCAAATTAGGTTCGAAATATTCAACAGTTTACATGAATAGTGTTCTGGAAATTTAGATTCAGAGATTTCAGGGATCGATCGAAAAAGGCGTGGGTGGAGCTTAGCTAGAGATGGGCGGGTAATAGCTCAAACTGGATTCATTCATTGATTCCGATGACAGGCATTGAGTCCGTACACGAGCGCCTTTGGAGTCACCCAGCTGTCACGGTTCCATATAATTATTCACTGACGTGTGTCATCGCGCATGTACATCTTGAATTTCAAAAGAATCATCGGCTGCCATAATGACGGAAACGCGATGTTTCCCGTTAGACAACGATGTGTAATGTCGGTCGCAGAGCAGAGACGAGAGTTAAGGATTCTTCTCATTTGCCACTTCTCTTCGTCCGTAGACAAGGTCCCAACATCATTATATAGTCTTTTACTCAAGGTCCCTTACCCATTTCATCCACGCCCTCATCTGAATACTCAATCGTTAGAGGTATGTCTACATTTGAGATCGGAGGGTTTAGTCCTGTCGGATGTTTTCAAATATATGTTAGAGATGCCGCGAGGTATAGCACTGGTAATAAATCGTTTCACATCGGTGATCTTATTTAATATGTATCAAATTTAGCAGAAATCTTTGATTCGACAATTTTGAGCTTGCCAGTAGGAGTCTCATTAGACTTACTTTGCCACTGCCGCATTCGGGTTTATGGGGGAATTTGAAAATCTGTACTCATTTGACATTTCGAATCTCATCGGGTAGAAACCAATTTCTCCTTCGACCAATACTCACCATTCTGTTACTTTCTGATACACAGCTGGCCCTGACAGCTGGCTCCCAACTGCCGAGTACCCGTCTACCATAGAGCTCATTCTTGTTTGCATAGCAACAAGAGCTGTCCACGCTTTTTGCAGGGAGAGATTTAAAGTTTTTTGAAAAGAAATCTAAGTCTTTTATCTGTGATTTGATAGTCTGTGCGTTCTTGAAAGGATATAACTGGATAACATGGAGAATACCGCCGATGATAACCAGGTTGTATAATTCCTTATTATCCATAGTTAAAAGACTTAGGTCTCTAAATTTCGTTGTGTCGCACGTTCCAATTTCTGACCCCATAGAATCTGGGACGTGTGCTAACAACGAGATATGCCAGACGATCGCCTTCTTTAAACCCCAACAGGCGATCGGCAGATATGAAAATAGGTGTTTGCTACGGTATTTCTAACACGAATATCGGCTGACTTCGTTCTCCGTAGGGTCCGGGCGGGTGACGTCACACCCGTGATGCTCGGATGTTTATGTGAAGAAAATTTTTCATTAATTCGCGCATCTTGTTCTGGGTGCTGCGTACTAAAAATGGTACCAGAAAACTTTGGAATGGTCAAGTTTACGTGTGATCACGATCGGTTTGCAATGATCGGTGGTGTCAAAATTCTTGAGAGATGCTTGGTCTGCGGTTTTACCGTGCGCTACAACAGTTTGTTTACATTTTGTTGTTTCTTCACGTATCGTTTTGGCTTTCGTTAAGAGTATAATTTATATTAATTGGTAAATATACCCCGAATGCTATGCGATATGATTCCTGGTTCCGTTATACATCCTGGAGGATCAATTATGGGTGTATTTATGCCCGCTTCGTTCTTGTCGTTATAGTCAATGCGATCTTTGTTGCAACGTTGCGGGGTGGGGTGCGGGAGGGTTTGCAGTTAATTTATGGTCAAATTATTTGAAAATTAATTGTCTGCCTTCCATTTTTGTTTCGTTCCGCTGGCCTATTGTAGGTTTGGTTTATAGGCCAAGCCATCCCCGCCATCATGTGTCGAGTGCCACATATCGTACAGGTTCTATACAAGGACCATGTCTGTTTCCACTGTACTAAGTGTAGTCTTGACAGTAGGTGTAACGTTTGCGCTGTGTGGTCGGTCGATATGATGCTTAAGTTCCTTGCCAGAAGGACTTGGCATGGTCTGACGCGGGGTCAGGCGGTCTGAAAGTAAATCGTGGAGCGCCCGTTTCGGCCCGTGGGGGGCGTTCCACGTCTGCAACCGGAGGTGGTGGAGATGGCACCGCCGGCGTGGTTTGGTCCGGCTAGGCAAGGTGTCTTGCATAGCGTTCTGCCCACGCTGGTGTCGTCCCTGCTGCCAAAAGTTGTAGGGCAGTCTCTCCCCATGTTTGATTCGAACCCTGTCCTTGGACAGGGTTCTGGACTGGACACTGAGGAAGCCGTTTCGTACGCCCCCCTGGCAGTCCCGTCGGGCTCCGGCCTGATGGGTTCTGTCTCTCTGCGGCCACCTCCGGGTGGTCCAGTAGCGGTGGCCGGTCCGTCAGGCATGGGAGCCGTCCGCCAGGACGGCTCCACGGTTTTCCTTGTCTAGTGACGACTCTTAGGGGTCTGAAGATGAGGAGGCCGAGGAGGAGAGGGTGCTGCGGCCTGTGAGGCCGCGGGTGGAGAGCATGGAGGTCGATTCCGTCCTGATGGAACCCGACCTCCAGCTGTCTGACCTGGCGCAAGCCAGGGCAGCGGCTCCGCCCGTGGTTGAGGCCACTCCGGTACCGGGCACCGGTCCCGTGATGGTTGGTTTGCTGCCAACCGCCACGGTGACGGGTGTAGCCGGCCAGGCATGGTACTCGCCTATCTCGCCTGGTCCGTCGGTCAGACATGGGGTGCCGTTGGCGCCCGTGTTTGGCCACGGTTCCTCAACCGCTATGGGTCCGCACGGTTTTCCGTGAAGGCCTACTCCATGGACTGGTGTGTCCATGGGGTGGCGGCGGAACCGTACGGTGCCGGAGTTCCTGGCATATCAGCAATGGCTCCTAGCCGGAAGGCCGTTGCTGGTAGGGCCGTGAACATGTCAACGGGTGACGTGTTCACGGGAGTGTCCTCCTCGGAGATGGATTGGTCTGAGGCTCTGGGTTGGCTAGCCAGGGTGGACCCGTCTGTGGTTCCGACCACTGCCGAGGAGGATGTACCCCGTCCATCGGTGCATCTTGCCCGCACCCCTGATCCAGTCTGTTGGACTGGATCCATGGTTTATGGTGTTGCTTGATACTATGTATAGCAAACAACGCATGAACAAGGGCCAGCTTCTTGCGGCCTCCATGGAGGTGCGGGCGAGGGGTCGTATTCCACGGGGGGGGGGGGGAATACGACAGGTATGGTGTTGTCCCGTCGGTCACCGAGAATGACCACTGGGTACTGGGTGTTCAGAGTGCTGGAGCGGGTGGCCCCGGTCCGGCACTTGTGGACAAGTCCCAGGCACACCAGGATGAAGTCCTGTCCCTATGCGATGAGGGTGTGAGGGCAGCTATGAGTGCTGTCAACCATTCGTATTGCCTTCTTCAGTCGGTATGAGCTGAAGCGGGGGCAGGCCACCCTGTGCCACCTGTGGCGCTTTCGTGCGTCAATGACGGCTTGGTGCTGTCTATGGACGCACTGGCAAGGGTGCAGGCGCGTGTGACAAAGTCCAGGAGGCAAATGGTTCTTGACCATATGCATCCGGCTACGGCAGTCAGGGAGCGTCTTCTTGGGACACCCCTGACAGGGCCTAGCATCTTCGGTGGCCAGGCGCGGGCCATCCTAGAGGACACAAGCCAGCATTGCGCAGAATCGGTTCACGGTAAGCCTACAGCTGGAGCGAGTGCGGCAAGCGCACGCACTAGGGGCTGTAGGGAAACCGTTAGCTGTCCAACTTTCGAAGACGCAGAATAAGCAGGAAGGCAAGGCGAAAGCTAAGCCTACTGCGACTTCGGCTTCGTCTGGATTTTCTCAGCCGCCGCCGGCTAAGAAAGCCAGGAAGGTTGTGGAGGCCCCTACCTTCCCCAATGTTGCTCATGATCGCCCTAGAGGCGGAAAGGGCAGGGGGGAGGGGTCAGGGTAAGTCCTCCAAGGGCGGAAAGAAGGGAGCGGATCGTACCTGAGGGTACGAGAGCTCCCTTCATATCCGCCTGGACCGCACCTGTGCGACAGGGACAGCGGTGCCAGTTATACCTGCCGAGCCAAGACGGAAATGGGTCTCTCTCTCTCTCTCTCGTTAAGAGGGGAGGGGGGGGGAGCAGCGGACCGCGAGCCGGACAACACCGTTAGACGTCGAGTCGTCTATGTTGGGTGGAAGGCTCATGCGTTTCGTCGAGGCCTGGCGGGGTGTGACGTCAGACAGTCTGGTCCCGGGATGGTTATCCTAGGGGTACATGCCGGAGTGGTGGGACTTTCCACCGCAGAATCTGTCTTTGGCACCTGTCTGGACACCCGTACCACGGGACCCAGACAAGTTAGAAGACATTCAAAACGAAGTGTCGGGTTTGCTTCTGAAGGGAGCAATAAACCCAGGGAACCAGAACACTCCGGGCTTCTATTCAAGTATGTTCCTTGTCCCCAAGAGCACGGGGGGATGGAGACCCATACTCAATCTCAGGCCATTAAATTGGTTTATCCATACGCCTCGGTTCCAGATGGAAAAACCGAGGTCGGTAATGGCAGGATTGAGGAAGGGAATGTGGTGTGTGTCGATCGATCTGAAAGATGCATATTTCCACATTCCTATGAACCGGAGTTGGCACAGGTTTCTGAGATTTGCGTTTCAGAATCAAGTATGGGAGTTTACTGTTCTCCCGTTTGGCCTGTCGACAGCTCCGAGGGTTTTCACAAGAGTGGTCTTTGCGGTGACAGCGTTTCTCAGAGAAGAGAACGTGGCGCTACACACCTACATAGACGACTGGCTGCTCAAAACAGACTGCAGCCAGGTTGAACGTGGATACTGCTCTGACTCTGAAGGTACTTTCAGATCTAGGCTGGATAGTCAACAAGGAGAAATCCGAGTTGACACCCACTCAACATTTCGTTTATTTGGGGATGCGATTCGATCTCGAGGAGGGAGGGGTTTACCCGTCAGAGCCCAGATGGTGTCTCTGTTAGCCATCCTCAGGAGTTTTCGAGTGGGAAACCACATTCAGGCGAGGCGGTTTCTTCAGATGCTGGGCATGATGGTCTCCATGGAACAAGTGATCCCGTACGCTGCTCTACTGCGAAGACCCATCCAGTTGTATCTGATGTCTCTGTGGAAACAGAGAACAGAACCCCTGTGAAAACTGGTGCCAGTTTTGGAGCCGATAATATCGCATCTTGTATGGTGGAAACAGCGTTAGAATCTCCTAGTAGGGGTTTCGCTGCACCTACCCCACCCCCAGCTGTCCGTGTACACGGGTGCATAGCTGGAGGGGCGGGGGCCTGCCTAGGAGAACAGCAGGTCTCGGGTACATGGACTCTCCTGGAGAGTCAGCTGCATATCAATCTGTTGGAAATGATGGCAGTGGAACTGGCGTTGGAAGAGTTTCTTCCGATGATCAGGGGAAAGGTGATATTGATACGGTCGGACAATTCGACGGTAATATCATACAAAAATCGCCTAGGCGGGACCAGGTCACCCACACTGTGTATCAAAGTGTGGCACTTGATTCAATGGTGCAGGAATTACTCAGTTGTTTTGAAAGCAGCTCACATTCCGGGCCGATTGAACATTCTGGCGGATGCAGTTGCCCGAGATTCCGAACATAATCTCCCAGGCCAAGGGACGCTTCCTACACGAGCGTCCCGAAATGTTATTGACTGCGTGGATGTTGTCAAACAACGTTCCACGTCGGGAGGCTTTTCTCGACAGGCTGCTGATTTCATCGCGGCTGCGAGAAGGAGGCCAACCTTCAAGTCATATAACGACACGGTTAACGGATTTGCAGACTGGTGTGAGGAAAGGGGTATTGTTACCTTTCATTCCACTATTCAGCAAATAGCAGACTTTCTCTGTGAGCTGTTTTTTTCAGGACTAGCTCCTGTCACAATTGCTGGATACAAGTCAGCTTTGGCATCAATTATCCCTTGTCTAGCCAACAGGGATAGTCCAGAGGTGGCCCAGTTGAGTGTGATGGTGAAGGGAATGAGCAATCTCCGATCGAGACAACCGGTAGTCATTCCAGCCTGGAGTCTATCTTTAGTGCTTAATGTACTGGCCAAGCACCCTTTCGAATCGTTGCGTTCGGCTAGTCTAAAGCATTTGACTCTAAAGGCGGTCTTTCTATTCGCAGCTTCCTCAGCTAGATGGCGCAGTGTGATCCATGCACTTTCAGCAGAGAGGGACTGATTATTGTCTCCAGAGAAGGTCTGCGTCTACTGCCAAGAGCAGAGTTTATGTCAAAGATCTCGGTCTTTGAGATATCCCGGCAAACCGATCGCTATACCGAACCTAAGTAGGTTAGATTGTGATGCCAGTGTCTGGTTCCCAGTCCGTGCTTTGACTAAGTACAAAACGGACAGACTCGTTACGGTCGAATGGTAGACATCTGTGGATCTGCCTTATGGAGCGATATGGCGCCGCATCCATGGATTCTATCTCTCGTTGGGTAGTCGAATGCATTCAGATTACCCGTGAGATTACGACTGGGCACCAAGTGCAAGGCGCAAGGGCACGTTGTTAGAGGAATAGCCGCCTCTTCCGGCCTTGCCAATGGTGTTCTGTTTAAGGACATCATGGCTGTCGCACAAGGGCACTGTGAGTCCTCTTTCACGGATTACTATATGAGGGATGTGTCAGACTTCGCCATTCCACTCGCTTTAGCTGTTTTGAGACGATAGCTTTATGACCGCTCTGCTCGTCTTCCTTTTTGGCATTTGTAAGAGAGAATTTAGAAGCAGGCTTGGTCAAGTGAGAGGATATCAACCAGTTGTGTCACTGAGGCCGGACAAGTAAATGGTTGGAGGCTCCAGGTCTGAATTCCAAATATCATGAGGTAATTCACGTTTGAGAGTGTTTTGTATTATGTCTATATATCATGATCATTCATCTTATATATTCATGCTCATTCCCAGGCTAATATATGCAAAGAGCAGTTAACCCTCTTGGCATATTTGTGTTTCAGGCGAGATACATGTTCGTGAGTTCTCTCCCTTTTCTTAGGAGAAAAAGGGGGGGCAGTGATGCGAATGTGATTCGGTTCCGATAACTTGACGGTCCTTTTAGGTCTCCGTTAGTCAAGTTGTTAAGTCTAAATCTTTCTCCAACGGGCAAAAGTAGCATCTATGGCTTGCCCCTTCCCACCAGGTTACTGAACAAATCTCTCCGAGATCTAACAATACTCACCATTCTGTTACGGACCCAGCCTCCCAGCCCCACGGAGGCAAGCCATGGATTTCTCTTATTGGTGGCTATGCGAACAATATGAGCTCTATGGTAGACGGGTACTCGGCAGTTGGGAACCGAGTACCCGGTTCAAAGGAGTCGGTAAAGCTTTCTAAGTCTATATTCCTAGAGCCAGCTGTCAGGGCCAGCTGTGTATCAGAAAGTAACAGAATGGTGAGTATTGTTAGATCTCGGAGAAAGGGAAATTGAAATTTCCTGCAGTTTCTGATAGAACTGCCTATGTTAACATAGGTTGTGCTCTCTCTATGACCGCCTAACTTCATCGCCGTTTAAAGGCGCTCTGCTAATTTCAAGTAGATCTGATGAGAGAGAAGATTCGACGAAATTATTCTAATGCGTTCAAGGGCGCAATGGACCTTTCCAGTTTATCAATCATATGACGTCATAATCAATTACATGACGTGTAGGATAACGTCATAATCAATTACGTCATGAATAACGTAGATAAGTTCGTCAGGAACGATTAATTGATGACGGACTAAGTGTTGTTGTACGAATCGTATGCCTTTACTATTTAATAAACATTCTGTTTAGTTTCAAAATATTCAACAGCTTACCCGTATAGCTTTCTGGAAAACTGATAGCCAGGCAGTTCATCGTTGGTGGAGCTTAACTAGAGATGGGCGGGGAATTGCTAAAACTGGATTCCTCTATTGAACTTAGGCTAGAGAGCGGTCCGGGTGGTTTTCTAGGTTTGGAAGAATCTATTGGAAGGTGTTGTTCAAAGAGAGATTGTCTGATGTGTGTGAGGGATATTGAGGCCGTATCACCTCCATCCTTGAGGAGTTCGGTGTTGCTATTTGGCTATATAACGCCTATTGCTTTCCTGTATAGTTGCCCTAAAATTGAAACACATGCAAATCAAGGGTTAAGCGGTCAGGACATGCCCATACACCATATGACATTAAGAGAACAACAAAAATAACTGAAAAAGATAAAAATGCTGGTGGCGGTGGTGGTGGTGGTGGTGTGTGTGTGGGTGCGTGCGTGTGTGCGTGCGTGTGTTAGACTGTACACATGATAAGATTACTAAGTATATTTTTCTACTACACATGGAAAATCACAATTTATTTGTTGATGAAAATTTCAATTCTCTAACAGATGTGTAACTGTTCATTTTTCTCTCTCAGATTTCCTTCATTCACCTGAAGAAGGAATTGGTACGAGAAGCGTTTATGAACAGTTTAAAAGCACTTAAGCTGGACTACATTGATCTGGTGATATTTCACAGCGCCTATGCTATGAAGGTAAGTCAAATTTGATTAACATTTGTACCCGTAAGACCAAATTAAATATATTGTTAGTTGGTGCTGCAGAAACAATCAAATCCAAACAAATTCGTTTTTATGGCTTCAACCGCTTACCTGTATAAGTTTCGAATTTAGATTCTGAGAACGCTTGGTTCAAAGAGGTAAACTGTATCTTTTCTTTTTTAGCCATAGCGTCCAGTCAAACTAATTTCAAAATAGTCAAACCTTTTGGCGTAATTTAATTTCGATTTTCAGATTGTTCATGTTCGCGTCATAAAAAGCCAATTTTCTTTTACCGAATCGCGATATGTTGAAGTATCGTGCTTATATCGATTTATCGTGCATCCCTATGTTAGGAGAAATACGAAAACAGACAAGTTAAACCCAAAGTTAGTAACGTGTTCAAAAGCGTTTTCTCAAATAATGTTATAAATGTTGTAAGTCATCTATTTGTCTTGCGTGTTTACAGAATCTTGGAAATGATGACGTGTTTCCGTTTGGTGCCGATGGCAATCTTGTGATGGATACCTACGATCACATAGAATCATGGAAGGTCAGTATTTCATCTAGACGTGTTAGACTGAATAACGCTTACGAGGGTATGCCATTGGAAATATGGTGTCAAATTCCTCATTCTTCTCCCAATAAATAAATTGAAACGATGTGGCAATTATCTTTTCAATTTATTATTGCGTTTTAGTCTCAAGCCCCGTGAGCATGATTGGCGAAATTTCATGCCGCGTAATCGTGTTTTTACAGAAGTGAAGCAAGGGGGTGGGTGTTGCATGTATCTTTTCCTGTCTGTCTGTCTGCCTGCCTGCCTGCCTGCCTGCCTGCCTGCCTGCCTGCCTGCCTGCCTGCCTGCCTGCCTGCCTGCCTGCCTGCCTGCCTGCCTGCCTGCCTGCATGTCTGTCTGTCTGTCTGTCTGTCTGTCTGCCTGCCTGCCTGCCTGCCTGCCTGTCTGTCTGTCTACCTGCCTGCCTGCCTGCCTGCCTGCCTGCCTGCCTGCCTGCCTGCCTGCCTGCCTGTCTGTCTGTCTGTCTGTCTGTCTGTCTGTCTGTCTGTCTGTCTGTCTGTCTGTCTGTCTGTCTGTCTGTCTGTCTGTATGTCTGTCTGTCTGTCTGTCTGTCTGTCTGTCTGTCTGTCTGTCTGTCTGTCTGTCTGTCTGTCTGTCTGTCTGTCTGTCTGTCTGTCTGTCTGTCTGTCTGTCTGTCTGTCTGTCATGCTGTATGTCTGTCATGCTGTATGTCTGTCTGTCAGTCAGTCAGTCAGTCAGTCAGTCAGTCAGTCAGTCAGTCAGTCAGTCAGTCAGTCAGTCAGTCAGTCAGTCAGTCTGCCTGCCTGCCTGCCTGCCTGCCTGCCTGCCTGCCTGCCTGCCTGCCTGCCTGCCTGCCTG
The DNA here is from genome assembly GCA_034401795.1 of Chaetoderma sp. LZ-2023a. Taxonomy (NCBI): domain Eukaryota; kingdom Metazoa; phylum Mollusca; class Caudofoveata; order Chaetodermatida; family Chaetodermatidae; genus Chaetoderma; species Chaetoderma sp. LZ-2023a. Next base: position 191,603,784 of record CM067370.1, on the reverse strand, counting down.
CCTGCCTGCCTGCCTGCCTGCCTGCCTGCCGGCCTGCCTGTCTGCTTGCCTGACTGTCCGCCTGCCTGTCAGTCTGCCTTATTAGTGATCTTCCAGTCGGTTGGTGGGTGGATAGCAACAGAATCGATGACAGTGTTGTGAGGTGGGAGCTAGGGTCGAGGTGTTGAATGACGGCAAACTTATTAGATCTGAGATTGCTTTGGCAATGTTACGACCTGCATACTTAAATAGTTCATTGCTGATGCTCTCACGTCATTCTTCTACAATCATCAGCGACTGTGATGACATCTCCCGAAGCTTCTGCGTGTAGTGTGGTACGTTCTTCTAGTCGTTCACTAATCTGGCGGGTTATCCCATTACATTCTCTGTGTAGTCTTTACTGATCGTTGCGTTTGCTAACATAATAGATGATGAGTTACACTTAATTATATTATTTAACACCAGGGTTTCTGCAAGGCAGCGTGTCAGCGTCCAGATCTGTTGTTATCTTGGCAACTGTTACAATGGAGGCTGATGCGTGAATTTTGCTATTCTTGGAAAGGCATTGCTTAGACTGGAACTGCGGTTTATATCTGCTCCCTGTATGACAGTTGGTTGGTATCATTGATGAGCCTGTCCGCATCACCTTTAGCTCATTGCCGTCTTTTCCTTGTCCAAAGAACCTAGCTTGTAGTTCAAATCTCCACACACCCACACGATTATAGGTGAGCTCATGCAGTTTGTCATAGATCGGTTTAATCAGTGATTTAGGAGTAGTAGCTACCTTCAGTATGTCAGTCTATGGCATAGTGACTAGGTATTTATTATTATTATAGATATAGATAGATTTATTCACACAATAGGCCATTTGACCCTTGAGTGCAAATGGTTACACATAATGTGATATGGCGGACAAATCAACTAAGTGCATTACAATTGCAAGAACATATTCATTCTCATATTTTATATGTTATTAAATCAGTAATGTTCGCAGGCTAATTTGGTTCATATACATCTGGACCACCGCGCCAGCCGCGGATCCATCAATGAACCATGGGTCGATTTCCTTAGCAGACAAAGGGACACCTAGGCATTTGGGGTTACATTATCAAAATGCTCAGGTGTGCTGTCCGCGGAAATCGACCGTAGTGCATCAACAGACCGAGGCTGGTCACACGATAGGCCGATTTGCAACTAAGATACTGATAAACGAAAACAACATCACCACACACGCGCGCACATACACACACGCGCGCACATACACACACACACTCTCTCTCTCTCTCTCTCTCTCTCGCTCTCTCTCTCTCTCTCTCTCTCTCTCTCTCTCTCTCTCTCTCTCTCTCTCTCTCGCTCTCTCTCCCACACTCAGACAGTATAATGCCATTTCCAATATCACCACCCTTCGTTTCCAAATATGTTAAGTCGAAAGGGAAACGAAGAGCGGGATCCGGTCTAAGTATATAAATCACTCAAGGTCAACACTCATTGCTTTTGAAATAGCGGGTCGAAAGAAAAGCGAGGAGTGAGACCAGGATGCACGCGCTCACACAATCACTTTCGCCCGCACACCTTCACAAAGTCATGCCTAGAAATTAAAATTGGGTTTTGAAACGTTGATTTGGTTCTTTCACATCGAAAGAGGACCACTCTGACACTCCATCACTGGAACCACTGGATTGTTTATCGAGCCAGTCCATCCAGTGATAAACTATCAGAATAGTACCGCATTCTCCAACGTGACGGGGATGGTTTGACTGACTTCCCCATGCAATGGCATGAGGGCACTAGTTTGGCATTTATCTTAATAAATAACTTTCTTGGTTCCTCTTATCCACTTACTAATGCTCATGTCCATATACGCTCACGCGTTCTCGTGGTCATCCACATACACACGCACGCACGCACACACACGTACGCACGCACGTACACACAAGGGCACACTCACGCACGCACGCGTACATACATATCCACTTCCCATACATACAGACGCACATCCACGTCCTCATACATCCGTATGCACACACAATCGTACCGAATTGTTGAAAAATTGAAAACTCTAATGTATAACTTTTACAATGGAGGCGAAATAGCCACTGGTTTAGTAAAGGTTTGTATATTGAGAGCTGAAATCGTGCCTGTGATGAGAAAATGGATTCTGTTAAAAGTAAGAATTATCCTCCCAAATTGGCATAGAAAAAAATGCGATGGATTATAGTGGAGAAAACGCAATTACTTGCGTTCGTCACGTAATAGAAAAGCAGTGTAAGCAAAAGCCGCTAACTTCTTTAAACTACTTTCGCTGGTACACATCAATAATTCTGATACTTTGTGAACGTTCGGTCGTTTCCAGTAGTATGGTTTTATGTATTTCCTGCGTAAATCATTATAGACAGGACATAAAATTAAAAAATGATATTCATCCTCTACATCATCACAAAAAGGGCATGTTCGCTCAGCGCGTGGTATTGGTATTGGTTTGTGCCATCTGCCTAATTCAATATTTAGTCTATGAGACCCCGTTCTTAGTCTACATAATGAATCACGGTGCTTTTTCGTTTTTACTTTATTTAAATAGCATTTATATGTTAGATCAGTTGAAATGTGTTTGTAGAGCCATGTTTTATTGCTGGCTTCCAATTGCCCCCTCCACTCCTGATAAAAATTGTCACTTATTCTCTGCTTGTATTCGGGGATAAACTGATCTTTACTTACTATTGTTCCCTGTGACTCCCATACATCCCCAAACCCATTGGTACAGAGCTTATCTCTTAACGATTTGACCCAATTCTTACAATTTTTATCCCTATGCCAGTCTTGACATAAGGTATTATACACATGTTTAGCAATTCTATTTGGTTTCATATCTAATATTTTGAACCAGTATTTTATCGACTTTATTTCTCTCCCTAATTGCAGAGGCATCCTCCCTAACTCTCCATAAACAACAGAATTTGACGTACTTTGTTTTACATTAAGCAGTTGCTTACAGAAGCGAAGGTGGCATTTTTCAACATCATACGCTGAGTGAAAACCCCAGACTTCGCTCCCGTAGCAGAGGATAGGTAGAACTAGCTTGTCAAATAGTTTGCAATAGTGGTCTATTGATAGGCCTATAAATTTATTACAATATTTTTGTAAAGCGAACACAGCTTTCTGCGCTTGACCCGCTAAACATTTTTGTGCTTCGGTGAACGACCCTGAAGTTGTAAAAACGATGCCCAAATACTTGAAGTTATTTACAATTTCTACTTCAGTATTACCATACCACCAGTTGTCATTTACCCTTAAGCGCCCACCCCGTCTGAAAACCATTGCTTTAGTTTTATCAATATTAACTGTCAATCGCCACCTGTTGCAATACTCATGTAAAATATGTAACCCTTTTTGTAGTCCAGTTCTACTTTCGGCTAATATAATTATGTCTGCAGCATATAAAATTAATAATTATTTAAGAAATTCTAAGCCCACACCCTCCCCACCCTTTCTAAAAAATTCGTCTTCTAAGTCATTTAGATACATAGCGAAGAGAAAAGGCGATAAGCTTTCCCCTTGACGCACACCAATAGTACATTCGAAACAGTCTGATACGTTAGAGTTTAATCTAACTCTAGTTTTTAACTTTTTTGTACATTGACATGATAATATTAATAATATTTCCTCTAACACCCGCTTTTAAAAGTTTGTACCATAAAGAATCATGTACCACATAGTCGAAAGCTTTAGTAAAATCTATAAAAGCACAGAACAACCTCCCTCCTTTATTTAGTACATGTGATATTAACCCGTTCATAACAAATATATTATCCACAGTACTCAGACCGGCCCTAAAAGCGGCTTGAGCTTCTATATAAACAGCATTGGATTCTGCCCAATCATTTAATCTATTATTAAGAACTTTAGTAAATAATTTACCCAGTGTACTAAAAAGTGTAATGCCCCTGTAATTATGCACGTCGTTAACACTGCCCTTCTTGTGTAGAGGTACGATGATTCCTTCTGACCAAATTTACGGGAAAATACCACTTTTAAAGACACAGTTGAAAAGCGCTGTAATGTGCGGGAGTAATATATCACTCGCTTTTAAATAAAACTCATTTATTAATAAATCTGGGCCAGCGCTTTTACCGTTGTTTAGCTGTTTTATTGCTTTCATTACTTCCGTCTCAGATATTTCTTTGTTTAAGTCATCAAAAATTATTTGCAAGTCGTCCTTTAGGTAATCATCTACGGAATCCTTTATGTCATTATCTGCCTGGTAAAAATCGGTATCAGGGTTGCTAACGGACTTAAAAAACTCTTGGAATTCGCTGAGAGCAATATTTATATTTTGCTTTGTATCGACATTTTTTAACATTTTCCAATACAACTTTGTGTTCGTATATTGAGCTTCTCGCATTGCTCTCTACGGTGCAGCTGTACCGACTTTTTGAAATCGGTCCGTGCAGCGACCATGTTAATCCTAGATATATCCGATCTCTCTCTTCTATACCAATTAAGAGATTTGAAAAACTGTTTTCGTTTAATTTCACAATCATTTGAATAGTGAGGGATGCTATGTCTTTTTCGTTTGTGGTCACTGTTAGGTGTAATAGTTTTCAAAAATAAATTATCTGCAGCTTTCTTTATAGCTATAGTAAACAATTCGACCACTTCATTTACACTCGCTTCATCCATCAGATTCGCCTCATTTATAACGTCAATCATACCATTTAAAACACACTGCACTTCATCACACGTTAAATTCTCTCTGTATTCATTCATAAGTTCTGAACTCCAATTATATTTGTAAACCATTGCGTGCCCAGAATTATCAGGCATTGTATTTTCTGGCTTAGTATTGACTAATAGATCACACTGTATGACCTTGTGATCAGAGAGTTCGTTTGCTTCCCCAATTTCAAAATGTTTTATTAAATTAAATTTGTCCCGGGAACACAAAATGGAATCGACTAGACTGGGACCATTAGCTGTTATGCAGGTAATTTCTCCCACCCCACGGTCGCTGCCAAATCTACTGTTCAGAATCATGATCCCGGTACTTTTACAAAAATTTAGTAGTTCGTGACCATTTTCATTAACCTTTCCGGAATCTTGTGAGAATCTGGGTGTACTAACATCTTCTACATAGCCTTCGTAAGCTGGTATATATCTTATATTATCATCTTCAACATAGTCTGGCAGGGTTTTGGTTCTGGCATTAAGATCACCACAAATTATAAAAGTAGGGTTAGCATCATCATTCGATTTGTTGGTTACAAACGTATTTAGTCGGTCAAAGACATCGACTTCCACTTGACCGACTCTGTGTGAACCGGACGGTAACACATAGCACAAACATATGTATAGATTATTCTCTAAACCAAAGAATATTTTATCTAATTTGATCCATATTATATCATCTTGATCTTTGTTTTCTAAAGATATGCCACTAGCTATGTCATTTTTAAAATAAATAAGTAAACCCCCAGAATCACGCGTTGCCCTTTTATGTCTTTTCCTATTAAGAACAATGTAATCGTAATCATTTATTTCAATATTGGATAGGTCTAAGCCCCATGTTTCAGTTAAAAATATGATGTCACATGTATTTTTTAAATTGTCAAAAATGTGCGAACGGATTTTATTCTGCATCTTTGTTACAAATCCGTTTGCATTCCACAAACCTGGTTTTAGCGTTTTCTCCACACACCCCTAGTGGTTTGTGATATTTGGCGGGGGGTCGGTCACAGGCTGAGACACAATCTCATTGACGTTTGTAACTGGTTGGTTCTGATCATTGCGCGAATCGTCATATTGACTGTCATTTATCACAGCTAATGCGGTTATTAGGGGCCCAAGCTGGTGCTTGGCACCCTATTGTTTTCGTTCTGTTTATTTTTATTTTTTTTACTATTCCGTGCTTTTATTTGTTCGCGAATAGCGCGAAGACAAAATACCAATGAAATTCAAGCTTTGCATGGCTTATTAGAGCAAATTAAAGGGCCTTATTAGAGCAAATTTTTCAGCGTTTTTAAAAATCTTCTCCAGAACCACTGAACGGAATGAGGTGAAATTTGATCAAAAGCAGCGGAGAGTGTGTCCTTATAAAGTTTGTTCAAGAGAAGTTAATAGCTCGAAAAACATGGATTTCCGTATGGACCAATCAGAATCAAGCCTTCTGGCGGTCATGTTGAATTTTTTATTTAATGGATTTTGATGCCCAAATTCGGCCTTTATAGGTTTTCGGGGTCGAGCAATCCTAATCTGGGATTTTCGAATTTGTTCGATCGACGGTTTGGCTGCCATCTTGGATTCGTTTCCCGCCAGATTCTCCATAGTAAAGCAATTGGAAAGTTAAAATGCCTTCTCCTCGGAAACCACTCAGTGGATTTCAAGTATATTTTGCCGGAGGAATCGTTAGGTAATAGAAATTTGATTTTGTTCAAACAACGCTGGTCTGCCTATTAGGCTGGCAGCCATTTTGGATTTTGTAGTATTTCGGGAAACGTTTTTAAAAATCTTCTCCCCCGAAACCACTTGGCGGATTGATTCAAAACTCATGAAATATCATCTAGGGCATTGGCCGAACCAAGTTTATTCAAGTAAATTTGATTAGCCGAAAACTTGCGTGGCCATCTTGAATGACCTAGTTTTCGTGAAAATGACTTCGTCTCCAGAACCTCTGAACGGGTCGACCAGAAATTTGGCTGATATGATTAGGGACTGAGGGCCATTATAGTTTGTTCAAGATAAATCGATACGTAAAAAACATTGCCGCCATCGACCAATCAAAATTCAGCATGATCGGTGGCCATTCTGAATATTTTTATTTGTTGAAATTTTAAGCCGAAATTGGTTTCATAGAGGTTTCTGGGTCTTCTGATTCCAAATTTGCGATTTTCAATACTGTCAGACGAACGGTTTGGCGGCCTTCTTGGATCGTTTTCCTACCAGATTCCCCCATAGTAAAGTAATTGGAAAATTAAATTCCTTCTCCTCGGAAACCACTGGCTGGATTTCAATTAAATTTTGCAAAAAGCATCATTATGTAATAGAGATCTGATTTTGTTCAAACATTGCTGGTCGCCCTATCAGAGCGGCGGCCATTTTGGATTTTGTAGTATTTCGGGAAACGTATTTAAAAATCTTCTCCTCCGAAAGCACTTGGCGGATTGATTCAAAACTCATGGAATATGATCTAGAGCATCCGCTGAATCAAGTTTGTTCAAGGGTATTTGATTGGCCAAATTCTTCGGGGCCCATCTTAAATGACCTAGTTCTCGGGAAAACGAGTTCTTCTCCAGAACCGCTTAACGGATCGGGCCGAAATTTGGCTGGTATGATTAGGGACTGAGGGGCATTACAGGTTGTTCAAGAGAAATTGATATGTATAAAAGCCTGGCCGCCATCGACCAATCAAAATTCAGCATGATTGGCGGCCATTTTTTTATTTGTGGAAATTTGAAGCCGGAATTGGTTTTGCAGAGGTTTTTGGGTCTTCTGATTCCAAATTTACCATTTTCAATACTGTCGGACGAATGGTTTGACTGCCATCTTGGATCATTTTCCCGCCAAAATTGCCAATGCTAAAGCAATTTGAGAATGGATTGTCTTCTTCTCAAGAAGAACTGGGCCGATTTCATTTATATTATTTTACTGCCATTGTTGACACACGATTGTTTGTTTTTTCAAAACCACATTCAATGATGGGTAAACTGGGCGAATAAAGAAGATTCCTACTGCAACCTTCTCACATAATTCAATAAAATTGACAGCATTAATCCAACTTGATCAAATCTAAGAGGCTATTTAGGCTTTAAGCCACGTATAACAGCTGGCTCAGATAAGGTTATCGTCTTAGCGACTGGGATGCTAGCCACTTGCCCCCACCCCCAATCTCCGCTTGCGGCTATATCTATTATTATTATTATTATTATTATTATTATTATTATTATTATTATTATTATTTTTATTATTATTATTATTATTATTATTATTATTATTATTGGCCTCTAGGAACTCGAGAAACTTTCTGACGAGGGAATGGTAAAGTCGATCGGCGTATCAAACTACACTAAGGAACATCTGGAAAAGTTGTACAACAATTGCAGAATCAAGCCGGCAGTAAATCAGGTACACACGTTCTGGCCAGTCTATCATGTTTTATATCGTTATATCTTGGCCAACTCAAACCATATATTCGTTATAAATTATTTATCACCAACAGATTACCATTCTTTGACTAAATTATGATGACATTATTAAACATTTCGAACTTTCTTACCAATGAAGGAATCCGATCTGTCACTCGCGTATCTGATGTCGTGATCAAAATACGTCACTTGTTGGCTGACGTCATAATCAAATGACGTAGATCTGACAATAGGGGCGCAGGTTGAGTGGTAATTATCTGAATGGACCTTTCCAGTTTCTCAGTCAATCACATGATATAATAATCAACTACGTGACGTGTATGATGACGGAATTATCCTACGTCATGAATGACGTAGCTAATGTTCGTGACAAGCGTTTAATTGATGGCTGTACGAATTGTATGTCTTTACTATTTAAAGGTGCATATTCACACCAAAATACCCGAAAATAAATTTGTTAAAATTGTAGACTTTCAGAGGCTTAAATCATGTGCCTAGATGTAATGAAACGAAATAAATCTTAACATATGACTTCATTCTGTACAAATTATTATAATTTTTTTAGTTGTAAATTTGAAATAGGGGCTCGTGTCTCTAATTCAATTTCACAACTTATATTAATTTATACGTGATGAAATCATCACAAGTTAAGACTTATTTCGTTTCCTTACGTCTATGCCCACAATTTAAGCCTTCAACAGTATACAATTTTATCAATTTTATTTTCAAACATTCTGCTGTGAATATGTCCCTTTAATAAAAATGCTCTTGAATATTTTGAAACTAATTTGAGCAACAGCATCCAGGCAAATCAGTTTCAAAATATTGAACATAATGGGGGGTTTTAATAGTAAAGACATATAATTCGTACAACTTGTCGGACAATTAAGCGTTTAAGAAATCGCGTGTCCATGACGTAATTAATAATAATAATAATAAAAATAATAATAATAATAATAATAATAATAACTAGATCTGTTCCATGAACAGATATACGGCTTCCAAGAATACCTGCACTCGAACTAGACATTCTTTTCTTGTACTTCATGTACAATCTAGTTATCTGGTGAAATTCCGTTTTACTTCTTTAGACAATATTTCTTGTCTTTCTGATCAATCGCCTAGGTGGTTTTGGAGAAGATCTATATACACAAAACTGGTCACAAAATCAGCTAGATGATTGGTCATTCAGCAGTAAACAGGTTAATCAAGGATTTCTTTGGACACTAAATCTGATAACATGGAACCAGTTTGACTGTTCTATACCTGGTGCTACGGGAGAAGTAACTAGCAGGACAAGATGTATTAGAAGATAGCAATATCCCGCATTTTTAAGTTACCCAAGGAACCGGCTGCGGCAGGACCCGGTCTGCGCAGGACTACCTATTCTGTGAAGAAACAATATCCAAGCCATGTACATATATAGAATTAGATTGCCCATTTGACTCCTGCTCACTGCCCGCAGATTGACTCAAGAACAAAATAATGTGTTGTACTGTAGTCTACTAACCACAAGCTTCAAAATGATATGTGACATGACCACATTTGATAAAATTTATTTTCTGCCCACCATTTCCCCCACCCCTTCAGCTGATATCAAAATTCCAATGTGTCATGCACATCCCTGGCCATATGTTGAATCATAAATTTCTATGTGAAATGGTCTAGGAGGAGTTGTGTTACAATTGATTGGTGCCCACCTTTTACCCTGCCCCATACCCTCAGTTTGACCCAAGATCAAAATAATTCCTTGTACTGTAGTCTACTCATCATTGACTTTAAAATGATATGTGACATGACCACCTTTGGAAAGATTTTATTTTTTACTCCACATTTCCCATCACTGGGGTCATACCAAAATTCCACAAGACCTATCAGAAGATAGCAAATAGCTGACCTGTACTGTATATTAATAGTACATCACAGGATATGATGGACCACCGGATAGTCACATTTTGAAATTTGACAATCAACATGTGAATTCAAAACACCGTTGGTACTACCCATTGGGAAAGCATAGCTTGGAGACTGAACCATAAAGCTTATCTGCCCAGGAGTAACGTGAAGTCAGTTAATGACAACTGGCAAATGGTCCAAACATAAGCAAAGTTCATAGTCTGAAAAAAGAAGAAACATTAAAAAAACCAATCAGCATAATACATATTTAGATGTCAAATGCTCTAGGGGTTGAATGACAATTGATTTGTGCCCACCTTTGACCCCGCCCTATACCCTCAGTTTGACGTAAGATCAAAATAATTCCTTGTATTGTTGTCTACTCATCGTTGGCTTGAACATGATATGTGACATGACCACCTTTGGATACATTAAATGTTGTACCCACAGTCCCCACACCCTGGGGTTCATGATACAATTTAAAAAGTGTCATGCAAATCACTGGGCAGATGTGCAATCATCTCCAAAGTTTCAAGTTTCTATCTGAAGTGGTCTAGGAGAGTTGCATTACAATTGATTGGTGCCCACTTTTGAAATTTTGACGCCGCCTCCCACCCTCAGTTTGACCCAAGATCGAAATAATTCCTTGTACTGTAGATTACTTACCATTGGCTTGAAAATGATATGCAACATGACCTTTGGAAAAATTTAAATTTTGACACACATTTCCCACCCCCAGAGCCCTGCCCCTGGGGTCATGCCAAAATTCCAAAAGTGCCATGCAAATCCCTGTCCATATGTGCAATGATACCAAAAGTTTCAAGCTTCTATGTGAAATGATCTAGGAGGAGTTGTGTAACAATCGATTGGTGCCCACTTTTGATCCCCACTCCCCTCAGTTAGACCCAGGATCGAACTAATTCCTTGTACTGTAGTCTACTTATCATTGGCTTCAAAATGAGATGTGACATGACCATGTTTGGATAAATTAAATTTTTGACCCACAGTCCCCCCCCCCCCTGGGGTCATGACACAATTTCAAAAGTGCCATGCACATTCCTCGCAATATGTGTAATCATACGGAAAGTTTAAAGGTCTCTGTGAAATGGTCTATGACGAGTTGCTTTACAATCGATTGGTGCCCACTTGTGTCCCCGCCCCCTACCCTAAGTTGGACCCAAGATAAAAATAATTCCTTGTGTTGTAGTCTATTTATCATTGGCTTGACAATGATATGTGACATGACCACCTTTGCACAAATTAAAATTTGTACCCACTGTCCCCACCCCCTTCGGCGTCATGACAAAATTTCAAAAGTGCCATGCCCATCCATGGCCATATGTGTAATCATACCAGAAGTTTCAAGTTTCTGCGTGAAATGGGCTAGGAGGAGTTGCGATGGTAGCTCTTTTAAATAGACTGTTAAGATTGCCTTTCTGTTGCAATTTTTAAATTTGTTCAAGAAAATTTTAATTTTCTCATGGAAAATATCCATTTCTAGACCAAGAGAAGACTATTTTGAAAATTTACCACTGGAGTGACTGGCTCGGTTATCGAGCTAATCATTCCAGTTGTAAATTTTCATAAATAGTCTTCTCTTAGTTTGCAAATGGACATTTCGCAAAACCATTTCAGATGCACTGAAGAAGAGGTAAAGGGTGAAATCTAAAGTTGTCCCCAACTGATGTAGCTAATTGAGACAGGAACTACTTTTACTGTCACGCTTCTAGTATTGAAACACACCACGCATTTGTCAACTTAAGAAAACTGAATAGATAAGATTCTGAAACTGGTTGGAGGGCTTGGGTAGGGATATATGACGGCTGTGGCCACAGTTTCCAGTCAAATTTCTTTCAATACATTCATCAACTTACGCAATACTTCTAGTATTATCAGGAAAATAAGATTTTAGCACTTTAGGGTTCAAAGTGTTAAAAGCTAAATCACTAATCCGCTCTATTAAGAGAAGAGTATAATAGCGCATTTAAGCGTGCAAGATCACTCAAGCCTGTTTATAATGGGTACTGTATGGTCAATCAAAAAGTGGTTGTTAAAGACAGATAGTCAGTTAATACAACTTATTCGCTATACTATGCAGAGTTTTTGGACCAAAAGATGGTGGTTGCTTACGGCTTCTCGTCATACCACCACCCCTTTTAAAGAATAACCATCTTTTGGCGCCAGAGCACGTGTTCGTCTTTGGGTAATAAATATCTTCCTGGTTATAAGCCTGAATTTCCATCTGATGGAGCTTTATCATGAAAGCTATATAAAATCATCATTACTAGATTGACCTTTTTTCCGCTGATGCCTAAATATTTAAGATATTATTGTGTGCTCTGACATCTATGTTGTTGAATATTTTGTAATGTGTTTGACTGAAAGTTGTTCCTCCCGCAGCAATGACCTTCAGTCAAATTATTTTTAAAGAAACAACTCAGTCTACCAAACCATGTTGCTAAATAAACTTGGACATTCGGCTGCAAGGAACAGGAGTGTGAAATCTAAAGTTGTCACCATAAATCTGCTCTACGGCGGAAACTGTAACAGATCTAACCTGTCTATTAAGGAACACCTCTGAAATTAGACCTTTGCTATATATGATGTAGTAATTTCGGAAGTTCATATCTCGGCCGTTTATTGACAGATCTTCTTCTTCTTTTCGTTCTCTGATCATACCGCCAGTCCTAAGTGACTATCGACATGATCATAAGCGTTAAGTGCGTGGATCCATGGTTTATTAGTTTGCGCCGTGCGGCCTGGAACCTCCGTCTTCAGCACTCGAGGTTTCTGTCAGGGTTACCTCACCCTTACCTCCTTTAATCGCCTCTTACGACACGCAGATGATACGGAAGGTGTATTCTAAGCCCCACCTACAGGGCAAGTGGACAGATTATCTTCTAGTTTTCAAACACTCGTTCATCTATGCCCACGCTGATATGACAAAGGTCATAGCATTCCGGGATCCATGGCTCAAAAGAAGCCGATAGAAGAGGAATAGTAATTATAATAATAATAAAAGAGAATAATCAGAACAATTTCTAGAAGGATTCCAATTAAAAGTTAGAATTCTGCAGTATAAAGGTTAATACCAATCTATTATTTTAGCAGTAGAAGGGTTAATAGGCAGGAACAACTTTCAGTCAAATTGTTTTGAAAAATAGTCAGCATGTATCCTTAGCATCTACAATAAGTGCAAGTTTTATATTGGCATTCATAAGTTCATGGGTTAATCGGCTCCATGGTCAACTGCTGTTAATTGACAATTAAATCCCTATCACATTAATCTGTTTTCCTGTTCTCTGATGAAATTCCGTTTCTATAACTGCTTTAGGTAATATTTCGTGTCTCTCGGATCAGTCACCTAGGTGGCTTAGGAGAATATCTATATACAGACAAAAAACTGGTCACAAAAATCATGTAGATGATTGGGCATTCAGCAGTAAATAGGTAAATCAGGGATTGACCATACAGCCATAAACAGATCTAGAAGTGCATGACAATTTTTTATCTTTCCAATATGCTCAATGGAAACTGGAAATTAGTACAAAATCAATCAAGGGCTAACATTCTGCAGTACACAGGTAAATACAACAACTATAATATTTCACCAGTAGAAGGGTTAATAGGCAGGAACAACTTCCAGTCAGATTGTTAAAATTTTCTGTGGGTATCCTTAGCATCTACAATAAGCGATAGGTTTATATTGGCATTCATAGGTTGATGGGTTAATTGCCCCCCCCCCCCCCCCATGCTCAACATGTATTAAATGACAATTAAATCCCTATCACATTAATATGTTTGCCTAGAGCATTTACAGTAGCAAATCCAGTTCATTACTCATAATAGCTATTGAGCCACCTTTAGTTAGCTTGAGTTGCATTCGTGAGTGGCCATGATTGGAACTCTTAAATATATCATCCTCGTATGTTTCGAACGTAGGCCTATTAAAGATAACATTTTAATCACAATTTCTATCATTTATGTTATAGGTCACGGTCGTATTTTTCGCTAAATAGTGAGGTAAACCTTAATTGTTTAGCTGAATTACTCTGGCCAGATTGATCGCCCTTGTTATCAAGATAGTTCTGATAGGTCTCCCATAACTTATCCAATGGTGTGCTGTGCATATAAATCATGGAATTTAGTTTGCTAATGTTATGATTTCCCTGTTTTGGGAAGATAATAGTAGGTTAATTAATTACATTAAAATGTTTCTAAAGGTGGTCTGTTACGACCTGTCATACCTGTGGTTTAAGATGCCACAGGTTTCACAATAACCACAAGTAGCAATGTTTTTAGAAGCATCACCAATAAGACTCAAGTGGTCCACCTTAGATAGGCATTCTAATGCAGTAGGCTAATTAAGTGCGTAGATGTATGGTCCTATACTGTAATAGCAATGGGTTTGAGAACCACCACTCAAGCGGTTCACTTACAGAGCTGGTCATAGAACGTAATTGAGCGCTAATCACTGAGAACCACCGTCATCATACATCAGCATCTCTGTTTTAACGAAAATGGTTATTGTCTCTAAGAGCAGTGTTTTTGAGAATCGCCATCAATAAAATTCATGTGGTGCAGTTCCATAATATTCAATATTTTCCTGAATTTTTTTTTTACAGGTATCACATTCAACTGCACTATGCAAGCGTATTAATAATTAAATAATTAATAGAAATAGCAACGCAAAACTCGAGTGATTTAGTATTTCATAATCTATGAACATAGCGTGCTTGGAACCTGAAACTTGTATAAATTAGCGGAAATTAAGGAAAGGATCACTATGTTCCAGCATTAATAATGTTTCAACGGCCACTAGCAACAGCTTTCTGTTGCATGGGTGGAATCGTATTAATAATTCTGGAACTAGTAACAATTGTAACACATATCTCAGATGTCTTAGTATGTGTAAACCTCTGAATACGACCTTTGCAACAGAAACCTCTTGCTACTGGTCGTTGCAAAGTTATTAAGGCTGAAACATAGTGATTTATCCCAATATTCCCAGAATTTATGCAAGTTTCGCGTTCAAATGTCGCTATGCGTTATGTAACTGTATTAATTTTTCATCAACTAGCAGCAATAGCAGCACGCAACAGATATCGTTTAGTATTTCATAGCTTTATAACATGACCGTTGCAACAAAAACAGACGTATTAGGGCTGGAACATAATGATATATTCTATATCATCACATAGTTGATCTATCTCCCCCGTCCCTTCAACTACCTTCCCCCTTCACCCCCCCCCTCTCCCCTCCACCTCCCTCCCACTCGTTTCAACTGTATATATGCATGGTGGTTATCAATAAAACTCAAGTGGTCTACCTTAGATAGGTAGTCCTATGCATTAGGCTAAATAATCGCTTAGATGGGTGGTCCTATACAAGAATAGCAATGCGTTTTTAGAGTCACAACTCAAGTGGTCCCCTTAGATAGGTGGTCATATGCAGGTCATATAAAGGTCAAGTGGCCGCTAATACTTAAAAACCACCATCAACATACATCAGCATCTATTTTTTAGTGAACGCAGTTACTGCCTTCAATAACAATGTTTTCATTGACTAAACTTGCCCAATAAAGGTGTAAATGTCAGCATATAATATAGTACTTTTTCCACTACATTTGTAATAACTATCCACATACAAAGCACGCGCGCACAGCAAGTGTGTGTTCAGGGGGTGGGGTGGGGGTCGGAGGAGGGGATTGTGACATCTGTGTGGCCACAATGCAAATAATTTTTCCACCATACAATGCATAATAAATAGCATTGTATTCACTCAAAGGCCAATTTCCTATTGTGTAATAAATCTATATATCTAGCTAACTCTTTAACGCTTAAGCTGGCCAACACGGCTTCTGCGGTAGTCTTGGAAAATGTCCGTTTGCATACCAAGAGAAGACTATTTTTGATAGCTATCCACATACAAAGCACGCGCGCACAGCAAGTGTGTGTTCAGGGGGTGGGGTGGGGGTCGGAGGAGGGGTTGTGACATCTGTGTGGCCACAATGCAAATAATTTTTCCACCATACAATGCATAATAAATAGCATTGTATTCACTCAAAGGCCAATTTCCTATTGTGTAATAAATCTATATATCTAGCTAACTCTTTAACGCTTAAGCTGGCCAACACGGCTTCTGCGGTTGTCTTGGAAAATGTCCGTTTGCATACCAAGAGAAGACTATATTTGAAACATTATCCTCTCTCTCTCTCTCTCTCTCCCTCTCTCTCTCTCTCTCTCTCTCTTTCTCTCTCTCTCCACCCTCTCTCCCCTCCGTCTCCCTCTCCTCCGCTTCTCCCTTCCCTCAATCCCTCCCTCGCTCCCGCCATCCTCTCCCGCCCGCCCTCAATGCCACCCCCTCTCTGTATTATAGTATAATGTGATCCTGTTGTATGATGGACACCAGATGGAATGGTACCGAGTGCAAAATGCATGCAGCAACATCAGCTAATACGTTAATATATGTGTATGATCTCGCAACGTTAAAATGAACAGCCTTGCGTATTTAAAATGTCATGATATTTGCCCCACCCTTTAAACAGCACAGATTGGACCTCTAAAATAATGCCGCTGTTTATGGGTAAGTTTTTGCAACATAATTCAGCAACGGAATGATCATAGGTACATAATTAATTACTATCATTGACTATATAAATTCCAATCTACGGCGCAATTGGGACAAAATCGTAGCATCGGCTTTGAGTTCTCTCACTAATATAGATTGTCCAAGCATGGCGGAATATCAGCCTCAGCGCTTATGCTACAACCCGGCCAAATTGGGCATGGCGCTGAATAGACATAGAACAAGGACAATTATTTAAAACTTAAATTACTTTGTGATTTGTTACCCGGTTTAGGCCAATCTTGGTTTAAACATCCTTGTTGAATTCCGGCCAATGTGACTGAATTGATAGCAACAATTTAGCAACTCATTCCAGCAACATAATTGTCAAAACAAACTCCATAATGGCTATTTTATTTTGACGCAGAATAGAGTGGTTTCATTACATGTAACAAAATAGCATTACATACGGGGGTGGGTGGGTGGTGAGCGAATGGGCGGCGAAGCCACAACTAGTTATATACGCTGATAGAAATGTAAACAAACTCGGACAATCATCACATTAAATATTTCAGTTCCCTACAGATAAATACTCATGACTGAATGTTGCTGCTACCCTAAATAGCAACCGGTTTCAACAAACATATTATGATAATTGCCAAGCAGGCTACAAGATTTCTCACAAAAATCCAGTCTTGTTTCAATACATACACGCAGTGATATGTCACTGCATAATTTCACTAGTTTCTTCAGCCCTGCTAGAAGGAAACTGGTTAATTTTGCATTTGGAGTTTTATTGATATCACTCCGATTATCTATTTAACCCTGCTCAATGCATCCTAACGTTCTGGAAATGCCCTGGCTCATTATTTAAAAACAATTTGACTGAACGTAATTATTTCCTTAGGTAGCAACAACGTTCAGTCATCGTGCTTTCAAAACATTAAGTTGGTTCCCCGCACAACTATCTTCAGAAGTAAATGCACTTTTAAATCGATCATTGGATAAATAATTATGTTGAGATCAGTGGCAAATTGAAATGTTAGCCTTTTTATGCAGGGTAATTATCACCTCCCCCACCCCCACTGTGGTTTGTGAGCCGCAACCCCTATCATTGGTCTCGTTCATTCTTTTCATGACCCTAAAGCATTTCATGATTGTTTGTCCAAATGAATAAACAGTGTAACAGTCTATTTCATTCTATTTTCAGAACAGTTATCAAAGAAACCTAAAACAATTTGGCTGACATTAAAAAAACAATTTGGCTGCATGTTGTTGATACCCTAGTCAACAATAATTTTCAGCATATTTCTGTTCGGAATCGACATTATAATCCTGTCAATAACGATCTCATTAGGAGCTTAAGAATTTGTCAGTAAAGGCGGGTTAATACAGGGCAGTTGAAAAAGAGAAATGATTTTGGAGACCAAGGACTTTGGAGGCCATGAACTTTAAAATAATGATGTTACTGTACATAGATTGATCTTAATGCACTGCATATGCAGCAATAGACATCAGTGATATTTAACTCAGATAAGCCCTCTGACACAGTTCGTCAAATACTGCCTGGTGTGCGCTTTCTTTCAAAGTGCTATCACAGGAAGAGAGGGACATAAAATTATTCAAGTCCTGTGTTCTACAAATAACTTAAGGTACTCTATAATGTAATCTCGTTCCAAATGAATCTTTAAAATACTGAATATGTCCTGTAGGCTGATGGGACCAGTTAGTGAGCGTTGTTGCTTATTTATTACAGGCATAAAAACATAGAGGTATCAATTTCTAGCAATGCCCCTCAGATTTCTAACTATGCTAGACAGGATTATAATGTCCATCAAGTGTACAAATTGTAAGCCCTATGTCCTTAACATTTAACCCTTTAATGACTAAATCTTGTCGAAAAACTAAACATTTTCTTGTTGAATGTCTTATTGCAGGCCAAGAAAATTGTATTTTGAAATTTTGCAACTGGAATGACTGGCTCGCTTACCGAGCCAGTCATTCCAGTGGTAAATTTTCAGAAATAGTTTTCACTTGGCCTACTAATCGACATTCCTCAAGACCCCTGCAGAGGCCGGTTTGGCCGGCTTCATCATAAGAGGGTTAAGGCCCTATGTTTTTAACATTATGTTGAATATTTTGAAACTATTTCACTGGGCGTTGTTGCAGCCACAACACACAGTCAAATTATTTTCAAAATATTCAACATGTTACATGATATTCAGGGATCAATGTGTACAAATTGTATACAAATGTTCTCTGGTGAAATTCACTTTTTAGTAACTGCTCTAGATAATAATACTTGTCATTCGGATCAATCACTTAGGTGGCTTTGGGGAAGATTTATATACAGACACAAAACTGGTCACAAAATTCAGCTAGATGATTGGCCATTCAGCAGTAAATAGGTTAATCAGGGATTGGCCATTCAGCAGTAAAAAATATACGAAGTGTGTGACAATTTACCTTTCCAATATTTCTTAATGGATACTGGAAAATTAGTACAAAATCAATGAAATAAAAGTTAACATTGCAGTATAAGGGTTAATACAAAATCTAATATTTCACCAGTAGAAGGTTTAATAGGCAGGAACAATTTCCTGTCAAATTGTTTTGAAAAATATTCATCAGCTATCCTTAGCATCTACATTAAGTGCAAGTTTTATATTGACATTAATACATTCATGGGTTAATCGGGCAGATGGTCAACTGGTATTAAATGGCAATTACATCCCCATTATATTAATCTGTTTGCCTAGAGCATTTACAGTAGCAGATGCCATTTATTACCCCAGAGATATAAAATGAAAATCAAATGTCACATTAATCATTTTTATTAGAGCCTATAGCAAACTGTCTTCTACTACATAATAAAGAGGAAAATTAAAATCTAAATAGTTCCGTCCTTTACAGATGGGTCTCGTTCATTTTAAAACACACCATGCAGATGGTCAACTAACATATGTATAGCAATTTTCTCCATCCAAATCCATCAAATAAAAAAGTTCAAAATGCTCGAATTGGATTGGTCCATGGTGGCGATACTGTTTTACCAATCAAGTTTTTGCGAACAAATTTTACTTGCCGCCATAGACTAATTATATTCCCCAAATCTTAGCCAGATCGCTTCAGAAGTTCCAGAGGAGAAGATTTTTTTGTCATTTATGACGTCATCAATATGGCCGCCAATGCCCCGAGCCAATCAGGCTCTGTTTAGCTATTTTGATTCAGGGGGTGATCTCAACCAAATATTCTGAGTTTTGATTCAATTTGCTTGCCGGTTTCGGAGTTTTGGTTCAATTTACTTCCTGGAAATGGCTGGCGGCGGAATAATAATAATAATAATAATAATAATAACTAGATCTGTTCCATGAACAGATATACGGCTTCCAAAAGTACCTGCACTCTAACTAGACCCTCTTTTCTTGTACTTCCTGTTCAATCCAGTTCTCTCATGAAATTCCGTTTTGAGAACTGCTCTAGATAATGTTCTTGTACTTCATATTCAATCCAGTTCGCTGGTGAAATTCCGTTTCTAGAACTGCTCAAGATAATATTACTTGTCGGTCAGATCAATCGCCTAGGTATCTTTGGAGAAGATCTATATATACTCACAAATCTGGTCAAATAATTCAGCTAGATGATTGACCATTCAGTAGAAAGCAGGTAAAATGTTATTGACCATTCAGCAGTAAACAGGTTTAGAAGTGCATGACAATTTTATCTTTCTATTATTCTTAGTCAACACTGGAAAATCAGTACCAAATCAATGAAGTAAAACTTAACATTTTGCAGTATAAGGGTTAATACAAATCTAATATTTCAACAGTAGAATGATTAATAGGCAGGAACAACCTGAAGTCAAATTGTTTTGAAGAATATTCAGCAGATATCCTTAGCATCTACAACTAGATTGAATCGGTCGATGACACGTCATCACAAATCCCCACGTTCACCGCTTTGAACTTTTTACACCCCCACAACTGACCCCAGGGGATGGAGCCAAATGTAAACGTCTGTTTGCACTCTGCAATCATATGGGTAACTCACATGCAAATCTTTGTTGAATTTCGTCCAATAGTGTCCGAGGAGTTGATTTATAATCAATTTCATCATCTTTTGCCCCCATCCCATACCTCCTCGGCACCGGGCCAAATGCAAATGTGCTCATCCACTCTACATCGATATGGGTAGCTGGCATACTAAATTTGGTTTAATTCTGTCCAACAGTGTCAGAGGAGTTGCATTACAATCAATTATATGACCTTTCGACCCCATCCCCAACCCCTGGGGCCGGGGCCAAATGTGCATGTGCTCATCCACTCCACGTTGATATGGATAACTGACATACCAAATTTGGTTGAATTCCGTTCAGCGGTTTCGGGGCAGATGCATTACAATCAATTTCCGCAGGTTAAAATTGTACCCTTTGACCCCTTCCACACACTCTGTGCAGGTGGGGGGGGGGGGCGACGAAGCCAAATCTAAATGGCATTATGCCCTCTGCAATCATAGGCTTAACTCAGATCTCAAATTTGGTTGTGTTCTGTCTAACGATTTCAGAGGAGTTGCGTTACAACTGATTTGACCTGTTGACCCCTGCCTCGCCCCCTGGGAAAGGAGCCACATCTAAATATGGTCTTGCAAAGTGGAATCATATGGTAACCCATATACCAAATTTGATTTAATTCCACTGAATGGTTTGGTAGGAGATAGCGTGATGGATGGATGGTCGGGCGGATAAACAAATGGACAGACAGACAAAGGTGATTACAATATCCCCAACATTTTATTAAAACGTGGGGATAATAAGTGTAAGTTTTAGATTGGCATTCATAAGTTTATGAGCTACCCAGCCCCATAGTCAACTTGCATTAAATGACAATTAAATCCCAATCACATCAATCCACTATACAACGTACATGAGACACCTTCAACAGTGCCAAATCTGAGCTCGTGCAAGGAAACAACTTATAGGAAGACATTTTCACCATCAAAATCTTTCAAATCAAAAGTTCAAAATGGCCAGCTAAATACTCTGATTTGATGGCACAGGCGGCTATGCCATAATAGCTATTGAGCTACCTTTAGTTAGCTTCAGTTGCATTCGTGGGTGGCCATGATTGGAACCCTTAAATATATCATCCTCGCATGTTTCGAATCTAGGCCAATTAAAGATAACATTTTAATTACAATTTCTATCATTTATGTGATAGGACACGGTCGTATTTTTTGCTAAAAAGTGAGGTAAATGTTAATTGTTCAGTAGAATTACTCTGGTCAGATTGACCTCCTTTGTTATCAAGATAGCTCTGATAGGTCTCCCATAACTTATCCAATAGTGTACTGTGCATATGAATCATGGAAGTTAGTTTGCTAATGTTATGATTTCCCTGTTTTGGGAAGATAATAATAGGTTAATTAATCACATTAAAAGGTTCCAAAGGTGGTCTGTTACGACGTGTCATGCCTGTGGTTTAAGATGCAACATGTTTCACAATAACCACAAATAGCAATGCTTTTTAGAAGAATCACCAATAAGACTCAAGTGGTCCACCTTAGATAGGTAGTCTAATGCATTAGGCTAATTAAGTGCGTAGATGTATGGTCCTATACTGTAATAGCAATGGGTTTGAGAACCACCACTCAAGCGGTTCACTTACAGAGGTGGTCATAGAACGTAATTGAGAGCTAGTCTCTAAGAACCACCATCAGCATACATCATCATCTCTGTCTTAGCGAAAATTGTTTCTGTCTCTAAGAGCAGTGTTTCTGAGAATCGCCATCAATAAAATTCAAGTGGTCCACTTCCATATTATTCAATATTTTCCTGTATCACATTTAACGCACTATGCAAGCGTATTAATAATTAATTAACTAATAGAAATAGCAATGCAAAACTCGAGCTCCTTATTATTTCATAATCTATGAACACCACCCATGCAACAGAAAGCAGTTGCTAGTGGCCATTGAAACATTATTAAAGCTGGAACATAGCGATCTTTTCCTTAATTTCCACTAATTTATACAAGTTTCATGTGCCAAGCACGCTATGTAATCCTATTAATAATTAATGAACTAGTAACAACTGTAACACATATCTCAGATGTCTTAGTATGTGTAAACCTCTGAATACGACCCTTGCAACAGAAACCTCTTGCTACCGGTCGTTGCAAAGTTATTAAGGCTGAAACGTAGTGATTTATCAAAATTTCCCAGAATTTATGCACGTTTCACGTTCAAATGTCGCTATGCGTTATGTAACCGTATTAATTTTTCATCAACTAGCAGCAATAGCAACATGCGACCGATATCGTTTAGTATTTCATGGCTTCAGAACAGGACCGTTGCAACAAACACATGTTGCAATTAGCCATTGTAGACGTATTAGGGCTGGAACATAATGATATATTACATATCATCACATAGTTGATGCAACTCTATCTCCCTCGTCCCTTCAACTACCCCCCCCCCTCCACCTCCCCACCCCCTCTCCTCTCTCTCCCTCCCACTCGTTTCAACCGTATATATGCATGGTGGTTATCAATAAAACTCAAGTGGTCTACCTTAGATAGGTAGTCCTATGCATTAGGCTAAACAATCGCTTAGATGGGTGGTCCTATACAGGAATAGCAATGTGTTTTTAGAGTCACAACTCAAGTGGTCCCCTTAGATAGGTGGTCATATGCAATAATTTTACCGCTAATAGTTAAGAAACAATCACCAATAGCTATGTTTTTAAAACAACCCTTAATAAAGTTCACGTGATCCTATACGGCAATTGACCGCTAATACTTAAAAAACCACCATCAACATACATCAGCATCTATGTTTTAGTGAACGCTGTTGCTGCCTTCAATAACAATGTTTTCATTGCCTAAACTTGGTCAATAAAGGAGTAAATGTCAGCATATATTATAGTACTTTTTCCACCACATTTGTAATAGTCTTCTTCTTCTTTTCGATCGCTGGTATCACACTTGGAGAGCCGTTCTCAAGATGAAATCTGTGGTTTTCTGCAGTTCTTCCACAGGCCCATACAGCTTTTCAAGAATAGAGGTTGACAAAGGCCAGATCTCTTCTCTCAGCAGCTGATACGTACTGCAACATTGAAGTATGTGCTCTGTGGTCTGTTCTGCTTCTCCACAAGGACAAGCGGGCGATGTCGTAAGGTGGAACCGCCTGTACATGTGTTGGTTTAGTCTGTTGTGTCCAGTTCTGAGACGAAAAATGGTCACTTGCTCTGGCCTCGAGAGATGATGGTAGGCATCTTCTGATTGAGGAGTTCTATAGAGGGACTTAATGATAGTCTTCATCTCTGTATGGGTAACCATGTTTTCTGTCTGATTCTCTTCTGCACCCACCTTTGCCATTTGTAATAGTTATCCACATACAAAGCATGCGCGCACTGCAAGTGTGTGTTCAGGGGGTGGGGTGGTGGGGGGGGGGGGGGGGGGGGGGGGGTCGGAGGAGGGGGTTGCGACATCTGTGTAGACACAATGCAAATAATTTGTCCGCCATGCAATGCATAATAAATAGCATTGTATTCACTCAAAGGTCAATTGCCTATTGTGTAATAACTCTATCTATCTAGCTAACTCTTTAACGCTTAAGCTGCCCAAAACGGCTTCTGTGGTAGTCTTGGAAAATGTCCGTATGCATATCGAAAGAAGACTATTTTTGAAACATTATCCTCTCTGTCTCTCCACCCTCTCTCCCCTCCGTCTCCTGCTCCTCCCCTTCTTCCTTCCCTCAATCCCTCCCTCGCTCTTGCCATCCTCTCCTGCCTTCCCTCTATGCCGTCCTCTCTCTCTCTCTCTGTTTTATATTATAATGTGATCCTATCGTATGATGACACAAGATGGAATGGTACCGAGTGCAAAATGCATGCACCAACATCAGCTAATAGATTGATATATGTGTATGATCTTGCAACGTCAAAATGAACAGCCTTGCGTATTTAAAATGTCATGACATTTGATTGCAGATTTCAAAAATACCCAATTTGTCCCACCCTTTAAACAGCGTGGCCAATGCTTCTGAATTCCCGGTTGCTAAGATGCTGCTGCTGTGCCCGAGAGCAACAACATTCCGCAACATCATCATCAAAAAGAAACATTGGAACACTATAATTTAAAGAACAGCCACAAGATGTGTAGGGGACAATCGAAATTGGTGGGTTAATTTTATGTGCACTTTGCGTTAGCCAGAATTGCGGTACAGGCGTACACTCCTTTATTAACGGCAGTGTACAAGTAGTTTGCAATACAGACCCTTTCATGATCAAGAGCCAAAAACAACCCAAATTGACTAGCTTCAATAATGAACAAACTACCAAATTGGACCTCTAAAAATAATGCCGGTGTTTTGTTTTTGCAACATAATTCAGCAACGGAATGATCATAGGTACATAATTAAATACTATCAATGACTAGATAAATTCCAATCTACGGCGCAATTTCGACAAAATCATACCATCGGCTTTGAGTTCTCTCACTAATACAGATTGTCCAAGCGTGGAGGAATATCAGCCTCAGCGCTTAGGCTACAACCCGGCCAAAGTTATCAGCCTCAGCGCTTAGGCTACAACCCGGCCAAAGTTATCAAGATAGCTCTGATAGGTCTCCCATAACTTATCCAATAGTGTACTGTGCATATGAATCATGGAAGTTAGTTTGCTAATGTTATGATTTCCCTGTTTTGGGAAGATAATAATAGGTTAATTAATTATCCACATACAAAGCATGCGCGCACTGCAAGTGTGTGTTCAGGGGGTGGGGTGGTGGGGGGGGGGTCGGAGGAGGGGGTTGCGACATCTGTGTAGACACAATGCAAATAATTTGTCCGCCATGCAATGCATAATAAATAGCATTGTATTCACTCAAAGGTCAATTGCCTATTGTGTAATAACTCTATCTATCTAGCTAACTCTTTAACGCTTAAGCTGCCCAAAACGGCTTCTGTGGTAGTCTTGGAAAATGTCCGTATGCATATCGAAAGAAGACTATTTTTGAAACATTATCCTCTCTGTCTCTCCACCCTCTCTCCCCTCCGTCTCCTGCTCCTCCCCTTCTTCCTTCCCTCAATCCCTCCCTCGCTCTTGCCATCCTCTCCTGCCTTCCCTCTATGCCGTCCTCTCTCTCTCTCTCTGTTTTATATTATAATGTGATCCTATCGTATGATGACACAAGATGGAATGGTACCGAGTGCAAAATGCATGCACCAACATCAGCTAATAGATTGATATATGTGTATGATCTTGCAACGTCAAAATGAACAGCCTTGCGTATTTAAAATGTCATGACATTTGATTGCAGATTTCAAAAATACCCAATTTGTCCCACCCTTTAAACAGCGTGGCCAATGCTTCTGAATTCCCGGTTGCTAAGATGCTGCTGCTGTGCCCGAGAGCAACAACATTCCGCAACATCATCATCAAAAAGAAACATTGGAACACTATAATTTAAAGAACAGCCACAAGATGTGTAGGGGACAATCGAAATTGGTGGGTTAATTTTATGTGCACTTTGCGTTAGCCAGAATTGCGGTACAGGCGTACACTCCTTTATTAACGGCAGTGTACAAGTAGTTTGCAATACAGACCCTTTCATGATCAAGAGCCAAAAACAACCCAAATTGACTAGCTTCAATAATGAACAAACTACCAAATTGGACCTCTAAAAATAATGCCGGTGTTTTGTTTTTGCAACATAATTCAGCAACGGAATGATCATAGGTACATAATTAAATACTATCAATGACTAGATAAATTCCAATCTACGGCGCAATTTCGACAAAATCATACCATCGGCTTTGAGTTCTCTCACTAATACAGATTGTCCAAGCGTGGAGGAATATCAGCCTCAGCGCTTAGGCTACAACCCGGCCAAATTGGGCATGGCGCTGAATAGACATAGATCACGGGAAATTATTTAAAACTTAATTTAGGCTACACCTCTTGCACGGGGCGTGACCTAGCTCTCAAACAATGAAAGGTTGGAGATATCGCCCTATCTATAAAACTAATAAAGCTAAACCTGGTTTAATCATCCTTATTGAATTCCGGCCAATGCGACTGAATTGATAGCAACAATTTAGCAACTCATTCCAGCAACATAATTGTCCAAACAAACTACATAATGGCTATTTTACTTTGACGCAAAATAGAGTGGCTTCATTACATGTGACAAAATAGCATTACATACGGGGGTGGGTGATGAGTGAATGGGCGGTGAAGCAACAACTCGTTATATACGCTGAGAGAAATGTAAACAAACTCGGACAATCATCATATTAAATATTTCAGTTCCCTACAGATAAATACTCATGACTGAAAGTTGCTGCTACCCTAAATAGCAACAGGTTTCAACAAACAATACGATAATTGTCAAGCAGGCTACAAGATTTCTCACAAAAATCCAGTCGTGTTTCACTACATACAAGCAGTTGTGGCATAATTTCACTAGCTTCTTCAGCCCTGCTAGAAGGAAACGGGTTAATTTTGCATTTGGACGTTTATTGATATCACTTCTCCGACTATCTATTTAACCCTGCTCAATGCATCGATTATCTATTTAACCCTGCTCAATGCTCAATTCATCACCAGTTCCTGGAAAAATGCCCTAGCTGGTTACTTAAAAACATTTGACTGAACGTAATTGTTTCCTTAGGTAGCAACAACATTCAGTCAACGTTCTTTCAAAACATTAAGTTGGTTCTCCGCACATCTATCTTCAGAAATAAAAGCGCTTTTAAATCGATCATTGGATAAATAATTGTGTTGAGATCAGCGCGAAATTGAAATGCTAGCCTTTTCTATGCATGGTAATTATCACCCCCACCCACTGATGGGACCAGTTAGCGAGCTTTGTTGTTTATTTATTACAGTCATATAAACATAGAGGTATTCATCACCAGCAATGCCCTCCGATTTCTAACTATGCTAGACAGGGTTATAATGTCCATCAATTGTACAAATTGTAAGCCCTATGTCCTTATCATTTAACCCTTTAATGACTAAATCGTGTCAAAAAAACTAAACATTTTCTTGTTGAATGTCTTATTGCAGGCCAAAAAATTGTATTTTGAAATTTTGCCACTGGAATGACTGGTTCGCTTACCGAGCCAGTCATTCCAGTGGTAAATTTTCAGAAATAGTTTTCACTTGGCCTACTAATCGACATTCCTCAAGACCCCTGCAGAGGCCGGTTTGGCTGGCTTCATCATAAGAGGGTTAAGGCCCTATGTTTTTAACATTATGTTGAATATTTTGAAACTATTTCACCAGGCGTTGTTACAGCAGCAACACACAGTAAAATTAGTTTCAAAATATTTTTGAAAGTTTAAAGGTCTCTGTGAAATGGTCTAGGACGAGTTGCGTTACAATCGATTGGTGCCCACTTGTGTCCCCGCTCCCTACCCTAAGTTGGACCCAAGATAAAAATAATTCCTTGTGTTGTAGTCTATTCATCATTGGCTTGACAATGATATGTGACCTGACCACCTTTGCACAAATTAAAATTTTTACCCACAGTCCCCACCCCCTTCGGCGTCATGACAAAATTTCAAAAGAGCGATGCCCATCCATGGCCATATGTGTAATCATACCAGAAGTTTCAAGTTTCTGCATGAAATAGGCTAGGAGGAGTTGCGATGGTAGCTAGTTTAAATAGACTGTTAAGATTGCCTTTCTGTTCCAATTTTTTAATTTGTTCAAGAAAATTTTAATTTTCTCATGGAAAATATCCATTTCTAGACCAAGAGAAGACTATTTTGGAAATTTACCACTGGAGTGACTGGCTCGGTTATCGAGCTAATAATTCCAGTTGTAAATTTTCATAAATAGTCTTCTCTTAGTTTGCAAATGGACATTTCGCAAGACCATTTCAGATGCACTGAAGAAGGGGTAAAGGGTGAAATCTAAAGTTGTCACCAACTGATCTAGCTAATTGAGACAGGAACTACTTTTACTGTAACGCTTCTAGTATTGAAACACACCACGCATTTGTCAACTCAAGAAAACTGAATGGATAAGATTCTGAAACTGGTTGGAGGGCCTGGGTAGGGATATATGACGGCTGTGGCCACAGTTTCCAGTAAAATTTCTTTCAATACATTCATCAACTTACGCAATACTTCTAGTATTATCAGGAATGTGTAATCATACCGAAAGTTTAACGGTCTCTGTGAAATGGTCTAGGATGAGTTGCGTTACAATCGATTGGTGCCCACTTGTGTCCCCGCCCCCTACCCTAAGTTGGATCCAAGATAAAAATAATTCCTTGTATTGTAGTCTATTCATCATTGGCTTGACAATGATATGTGACATGACCACCTTTGCATAAATTAAAATTTTTACCCACAGTCCCCACCCCCTTGTCGTCATGACAAAATTTCAAAAGTGCCATGCACATCCATGGCCATATGTGTAATCATACCAGAAGTTTCAAGTTTCTGCGTGAAATGGGCTAGGAGGAGTTGCAATGGTAGCTCTTTTAAATAGACTGTTAAGATTGCCTTTCTGTTGCAATTTTTAAATTTGTACAAGAAACTTTAAATTTTCTCATGGAAAATATCCATTTCTAGACCAAGAGAAGACTATTTTGAAAATTTACCGCTGGAGTGACTGGCTCGGTAATCGAGCTAATCATTTCAGTAGTAAATTTTCATAAATAGTCTTCTCTTAGTTTGCAAATTGACATTTCGCAAGACCATTTCAGATGCACTAAAGAAGGGGTAAAGGGTGAAATCTAAAGTTGTCTCCAACTGATGTAGCTAATTGATACAGGAACTACTTTTACTGTCACGCTTCTAGTATTGAAACACACCACGCATTTGTCAACTCAAGAAAACTGAATAGATAAGATTCTGAAACTGGTTGGAGGGCTTGGGTAGGGATATATGACGGCTGTGGCCACAGTTTCCACTAAAATTTCTTTCAATACATTCATCAACTTACGCAATACTTCTAGTATTATCAGGAAAATAAGATTTTAGCACTTTAGGGTTCAAAGTGTTAAAAGCTAAATCACTAATCCGCTCTATTAAGAGAAGAGTATAATAGCGCATTTAAGCGTGCAAGATCACTCAAGCCTGTTTATAATGGGCACTGTATGGTCCATCAAAAAGTGGTTGTTAAAGACAGATAGTCAGTTAATACAACTTATTCGCTATACTATGCAGAGTTTTTGGACCAAAAGATGGTGGTTGCTTACGGCTTCTCGTCATACCACCACCCCTTTTAAAGAATAACCATCTTTTGGCGCCAGAGCACGTGTTCGTCTTTGGGTAATAAATATCTTTCTGTCTACAAGCCTGAATTTCCATCTGATGGAGCTTTATCATGAAAGCTATATAAAATCATCATTACTAGATTGACCTTTTTCCGCTGATGCCTAAATATTTAAGATATTATTGTGTGCTCTGACATCTATGTTGTTGAATTTTTTGTAATGTGTTTGACTGAAAGTTGTTCCTCCCGCAGCAATGACCTTCAGTCAAATTATTTTTAAAGAAACAACTCAGTCTACCAAACCATGTTGCTAAATAAACTTGGACATTCGGCTGCAAGGAACAGGAGTGTGAAATCTAAAGTTGTCACCATAAATCTGCTCGACGGCGGAAACTGTAACAGATCTAACCTGTCTATTAAGGAACACTTCTGAAATTAGACCTTTGCTATATATGATGTAGTAATTTCGGAAGTTCATATCTCGGCCGTTTATTGACAGATCTTCTTCTTCTTTTCGTTCTCTGATCATACCGCCAGTCCTAAGTGACTATCGACATGATCATAAGCGTTAAGTGCATGGATCCATGGTTTATTAGTTTGCGCCGTGCGGCCTGGAACCTCCGTCTTCAGCACTCGAGGTTTCTGTCAGGGTTACCTCACCCTTACCTCCTTTAGTCGCCTCTTACGACACGCAGAGGATACGGAAGGTGTATTCTAAGCCCCACCTACAGGGCAAGTGGACAGATTATCTTCTAGTTTTCAAACACTCGTTCATCTATGCCCACGCTGATATGACAAGGGTCATAGCATTCCGGGATCCATGGCTCAAAAGAAGCCGATAGAAGAGGAATAGTAATTATAATAATAATAAAAGAGAATAATCAGAACAATTTCTAGAAGGATTCCAAGTAAAAGTTAGCATTCTGCAGTATAAAGGTTAATACCAATCTATTATTTTAGCAGTAGAAGGGTTAATAGGCAGGAACAAGTTTCAGTCAAATTGTTTTGAAAAATAGTCAGCATGTATCCTTAGCATCTACAATAAGTGCAAGTTTTATATTGGCATTCATAAGTTCATGGGTTAATCGGCTCCATGGTCAACTGCTGTTAATTGACAATTAAATCCCTATCACATTAATCTGTTTTCCTGTTCTCTGATGAAATTCCGTTTCTATAACTGCTTTAGGTAATATTTCTTGTCTCTCGGATCAGTCACCAAGGTGTCTTAGGAGAATATCTATATACAGACACAAAACTGGTCACAAAAATCATGTAGATGATTGGGCATTCAGCAGTAAATAGGTAAATCAGGGATTGACCATACAGCCATAAACAGATCTAGAAGTGCATGACAATTTTTTATCTTTCCAATATGCTCAATGGAAACTGGAAATTAGTACAAAATCAATCAAGGGCTAACATTCTGCAGTACACAGGTACATACAACAACTATAATATTTCACCAGTAGAAGGGTTAATAGGCAGGAACAACTTCCAGTCAGATTGTTAAAATATTCTGTGGGTATCCTTAGCATCTACAATAAGCGATAGGTTTACATTGGCATTCATAGGTTGATGGGTTAATTGGGCCCCATGGTCAACATGTATTAAATGACAATTAAATCCCTATCACATTAATATGTTTGCCTAGAGCATTTACAGTAGCAAATCCAGTTCATTACTCATAATAGCTATTGAGCCACCTTTAGTTAGCTTGAGTTGCATTCGTGAGTGGCCATGATTGGAACTCTTAAATATATCATCCTCGTATGTTTCGAACGTAGGCCTATTAAAGATAACATTTTAATCACAATTTCTATCATTTATGTTATAGGTCACGGTCATATTTTTCGCTAAAAAGTGAGGTAAACCTTAATTGTTTAGCTGAATTACTCTGGCCAGA
Organism: Chaetoderma sp. LZ-2023a; assembly: GCA_034401795.1. Lineage (NCBI taxonomy): Eukaryota > Metazoa > Mollusca > Caudofoveata > Chaetodermatida > Chaetodermatidae > Chaetoderma > Chaetoderma sp. LZ-2023a. The sequence goes on along the minus strand of CM067370.1, from coordinate 191,572,073 downwards.
TTGATCGCCCTTGTTATCAAGATAGTTCTGATAGGTCTCCCATAACCTATCCAATGGTGTGCTGTGCATATAAATCATGGAAGTTAGTTTGCTAATGTTATGATTTCCCTGTTTTGGGAAGATAATAGTAGGTTAATTAATTACATTAAAATGTTTCTAAAGGTGGTCTGTTACGACCTGTCATACATGTGGTTTAAGATGCCACAGGTTTCACAATAACCACAAATAGCAATGTTTTTAGAAGCATCACAAATAAGACTCAAGTGGTCCACCTTAGATAGGCATTCTAATGCAGTAGGCTAATTAAGTGCGTAGATGTATGGTCCTATACTGTAATAGCAATGGGTTTGAGAACCACCACTCAAGCGGTTCACTTACAGAGCTGGTCATAGAACGTAATTGAGCGCTAATCACTGAGAACCACCGTCATCATACATCAGCATCTCTGTTTAACGAAAATGGTTACTGTCTCTAAGAGCAGTGTTTTTGAGAATCGCCATCAATAAAATTCATGTGGTGCACTTCCATAATATTCAATATTTTCCTGTATTTTTTTTTTTACAAGTATCACATTCAACTGCACTATGCAAGCGTATTAATAATTAAATAATTAATAGAAATAGCAACGCAAAACTCGAGTGTTTTAGTATTTCATAATCTATGAACATAGCGTGCTTGGAACCTGAAACTTGTATAAATTAGCGGAAATTAAGGAAAGGATCACTATGTTCCAGCATTAATAATGTTTCAACGGCCACTAGCAACAGCTTTCTGTTGCATGGGTGGAATCGTATTAATAATTCTGGAACTAGTAATAATTGTAACACATATCTCAGATGTCTTAATATGTGTAAACCTCTGAATACGACCCTTGCAACAGAAACCTCTTGCTACTGGTCGTTGCAAAGTTATTAAGGCTGAAACATAGTGATTTATCCCAATATTCCCAGAATTTATGCAAGTTTCGCGTTCAAATGTCGCTATGCGTTATGTAACTGTATTAATTTTTCATCAACTAGCAGCAATAGCAGCAATAGCAGCACGCAACAGATATCGTTTAGTATTTCATAGCTTTATAACATGACCGTTGCAACAAAAACAGACGTATTAGGGCTGGAACATAATGATATATTCTATATCATCACATAGTTGATCTATCTCCCCCGTCCCTTCAACTACCTGCCCCCTTCACCTCCCCCCCCCCCCTCTCCCCTCCACCTCCCTCCCACTCGTTTCAACTGTATATATGCATGGTGGTTATCAATAAAACTCAAGTGGTCTACCTTAGATAGGTAGTCCTATGCATTAGGCTAAATAATCGCTTAGATGGGTGGTCCTATACAGGAATAGCAATGCGTTTTTAGAGTCACAACTCAAGTGGTCCCCTTAGATAGGTGGTCATATGCAGGTCATATAAAGGTCAAGTGGCCGCTAATACTTAAAAACCAACATCAACATACAACAGCATCCATTTTTTAGTGAACGCCGTTACTGCCTTCAATAACAATGTTTTCATTGACTAAACTTGCCCAATAAAGGTGTAAATGTCAGCATATAATATAGTACTTTTTCCACTACATTTGTAATAGCTATCCACATACAAAGCACGCGCGCACAGCAAGTGTGTGTTCAGGGGGTGGGTGGGGGTCGGAGGAGGGGTTGTGACATCTGTGTGGACACAATGCAAATAATTTGTCCACCATACAATGCATAATAAATAGCATTGTATTCACTCAAAGGCCAATTTCCTATTGTGTAATAAATCTATCTATCTAGCTAACTCTTTAACACTTAAGCTGGGCAAAACGGCTTCTGCGGTAGTCTTGGAAAATGTCCGTTTGCATACCAAGAGAAGACTATTTTTGAAACATTATCCTCTCTCTCTCTCTCTCTCTCTCTCTCTCCACCCTCTCTCCCCTCCGTATCCCTCTCCTCCGCTTCTCCCTTCCCTCAATCCCTCCCTCGCTCCCGCCATCCTCTCCCGCCCGCCCTCAATGCCACCCCCTCTCTGTATTATAGTATAATGTGATCCTGTTGTATGATGGACACCAGATGGAATGGTACCGAGTGCAAAATGCATGCAGCAACATCAGCTAATACGTTAATATATGTGTATGATCTCGCAACGTTAAAATGAACAGCCTTGCGTATTTAAAATGTCATGATATTTGCCCCACCCTTTAAACAGCACAGATTGGACCTATAAAATAATGCCGGTGTTTTGGGGTAAGTTTTTGCAACATAATTCAGCAACGGAATGATCATAGGTACATAATTAATTACTATCATTGACTATATAAATTCCAATCTACGGCGCAATTGGGACAAAATCGTACCATCGGCTTTGAGTTCTCTCACTAATATAGATTGTCCAAGCATGGCGGAATATCAGCCTCAGAGCTTATGCTACAACCCGGCCAAATTGGGCATGGCGCTGAATAGACATAGAACAAGGACAATTATTTAAAACTTAATTTAGGCCACACCTCTTGCACGGGACGGGACCTAGCTCTCAAACAAGGAAAAGTTGGAGACATCGCCCAATCTATAAAACTAACATCGCAATTACTTTGTGATTTGTTACCCGGTTTAGGCTAATCCTGGTTTAAACATCCTTGTTGAATTCCGGCCAATGTGACTGAATTGATAGCAACAATTTAGCAACTCATTCCAGCAACATAATTGTCAAAACAAACTCCATAATGGCTATTTTATTTTGACGCAGAATAGAGTGGTTTCATTACATGTAACAAAATAGCATTACATACGGGGGTGGGTGGGTGGTGAGCGAATGGGCGACGAAGCAACAACTAGTTATATACGCTGATAGAAATGTAAACAAACTCGGACAATCATCACATTAAATATTTCAGTTCCCTACAGATAAATACTCATGACTGAAAGTTGCTGCTACCCTAAATAGCAACCGGTTTCAACAAACATAATATGATAATTGCCAAGCAGGCTACAAGATTTCTCACAAAAATCCAGTCTTGTTTCAATACATACACGCTGTGATGTATCACTGCATAATTTCACTAGTTTCTTCAGCCCTGCTAGAAGGAAACTGGTTAATTTTGCATTTGGAGTTTTATTGATATCACTCCGATTATCTATTTAACCCTGCTCAATGCATCCTAACGTTCTGGAAATGCCCTTG
>CM067370.1:191556109-191568413 GCA_034401795.1 Chaetoderma sp. LZ-2023a | reverse complement strand
ACGACACGACGATGTTACAAAATTCCATTCATTCTGACCTATAATCGGAAAAACGTTGAAATTTCCAAAATTTTGAAAGATGAGTATCAAAACCTACAGGAGAAACTGAAACAACCCTTTAACAAGCGACCAGTAATTGCGTTCAAGAAAAATCCGAATCTACGTGACATCTTGGTAAAAGCAAAACTCAAATAGCTATCCATAATATCCATCTCAATCATTCAACATTAACCCTTGCATGATGGTCAGCCAAAAGAGGTCAATTTAGTGATCTTGGGCAATGTCCATTTGCCGGCGGGGATTGGAGTATTTTTGAAAATGTACCACTGTAATGACTGGCTCGGGAACCGAGACAGTCGTTCCAGTGGTGTATTCTCGGGAATGACCTTGTCTGTGCCTGCAAATGTACATTAAATAAGTAAGCGCATATTTGGATTTTACTGAACAAATTTAACCAGTAAAGGGTTAACATTAATGCCATATGGCTTTCCTCAAACAAAATGACAAATCTCAGGCAGTAGGATAAACCAAAATATCTTTGAATTTTTTCAATTATTGAAGATTCTGAGCCAGTGCGTTGACAATATTGACTACATACTTGCGAGTGCCAGTTCTGTTATTTTACTGCCTTGTAAAAACATAACTTATATATCCGTCGACACCGTCAGGCAGTCTGTCGGTCTTTCAGTGGAGAGACTTATATACCAAATTCTACAATCATTCCCGGATTCACTCTCCTGCTTCTCCACTCATTCACTGGTCCACCCGCCTAACCATCCATCAGCTCCTGTCAATCCACCCATGCATTCACTGGTCTGGCTGTCACATGGTCCACTTGTCCGTCAGTCCGTTTGCCCATCCCTCCCGCTACTCTGCCGTCCCACTGCCCGTCTGTCCATCTCGAACTCCCACTCCTGCACCTTCTCCAGCCGATCCCCGCTCTATCCTTCTCTCCTACCCATCCATCATCCGGCCTCTCATCCATCCATGGGGGTGGGGCGGGGGGGGGGGGGGAGGTGTGTGTGTGTAATGTGAATGGTGTGTGCGTGCGTGCGTACATGCGTGCGTGCGTGTATACATGTGCCTACGTGTGTACATGTGTGTACGTGCGTACATGCGTGCGTGTGTAAATGTGGGTACGTGCATGCGTGTATGTGTGTGTGTGTGTGAGCGTGCGTGTGGGTGGATGGGTGGGTGGATGGTCCTCCCCCTCTATCCAGCCATGCCCACTCTGTTCTTCCTTCCTTCCCATCCCTCATTCCATCTCCACATCGGGATGGATGGATGGATCTTTCCCATCCCTCCTTCCCTCCCTTCCATGGATGGATGGATGAATGGATGGATGAATGGATGGATGGTTTGATGTATGGGTGGGTGGATGGTGGGATGGATGGATGGATCCTGCCCATCAATCATCCCCAATCCCCTTCCTTCCATGGGTGTGTGGGATGGATGGATGGATGGATGGATGGATGGACGGACGGACGGACGGACGGACGGACGGACGGACGGATGGATGGATGGATGGATGGTCCTCCCAGTCTATCCAGCCATGCCCACTCCATTCTTCCTTCCTTCCCATCCCTCATTCCATCTCCACATCGGGATGGATGGATGGATGGATCTTTCCCATCCCTTCTTCCCTCCCTTCCATGGATGGGTGGATGAATGGATGGATGGATGGTTTGATGTATGGGTGGGTGGATGGTGGGATGGATGGATGGATCCTGCCCATCAATCATCCCCAATCCCCTTCCTTCCATGGGTGTGTGGGATGGATGGATGGATGGATGGATGGATGGATGGATGGATGGATGGATGGTTGGTTGGTTGGTTGGTTGGTTGGTTGGTTGGTTGGTTGGTTGGTTGGTTGGTTGGATGGATGGATGGATCCTTCCTCCCTCTCTCCGACTAGGCTCTATCCTTCCTTTATGCCCGTCCCCATCCCACCTCCCCATCCTTCCCGCCTCCCCATCCTTCCATGGATGGATGGGGGCGTGGGATGGATGGATGGTTGGATGTCTGGATGGATGGTTGGATGGATGGATGGATGGATGGATCTGTCCATCTGCCTTGCCAGCCATCCGGCTCTCTGTGTGTCCGTCCAGCCACTCACTCACATAAAATTAAGGGAGCTGAATACTACTTTCTTTCTACATGTATGAACAAAGTTTAAATATTAACACTGCAGTGGCCTTTCCGGTGTGGTGAACAAAATTCTATAAAATGACAAAATATGTCCTCCAAACTTGATTAATTTTTTCGGCATCAAATGATCAAAAGGAATCAAAAGGCAAAATTGAGTGTCCCAACAAAAGCATATAACACCTTTGAATGATCGGTTCATGATCTCGTGAAGGAAACACTACTCACTTATCAATCCAATTCGGAAGAGTAAAATTTCACTAATCTGTGTGGAGTGAAACCAGTCCACTAATCATTGGCTTTATTAATGATGTTTGTGATAAACCCGAATCAAAGGAAATTCAAACCTTGCACAAAGTTCAATTGTTCAAATTAAACCATAGAGTAGTTTTTCAAAGGAGATTGAGTAATTCAGTAAACGTATATAAAGCTGTCTATACTGAAGGACTGACAGATTTGTCATACAGGCTACTGATGAAGCACATCCATGTGAAATGCATTTAGCCAATTGACGGTGTCCATAATTACTGTGAGTAACTTATAATATTGCGTATTGTATTGTTGTATTGTTAACCCTTGCATATTACATGTTAATTCTATAATTTGTCTTTCAGGTGTAAGTAATATATTGGTTCAATTTGTAGTTGATGTGAATGAATTTGTGTGCTTGAATTTGAGTTTGCCTGATCGAATCGTTCTTACCTGCTCAACTGCCTGTCTGATTGCTAGTTAGAGTGAACGATTGTCTGTCTGAATGGCTATTGCGAGGAAGAATGGTCGTAGGAAGAATGGAGATGGTAAAGGGGGTTCATCTGCGCATGCGCGCCTGGTAAAGCTGTATTACCAAATAATTCAGTGCTTCCACCATATTGCTACGCTACGTAGGCATTTAGATGCCGAAACTCTCCCTGATGGGCTTAGCAGGAAGGTGGAAGAGCTGAATGGATTTTGTAAGCCAGCTATACCAAATGATGACATCTACTTTGCCATCTGGAATGTGAATTTTGAGTGGGCAAAATCTACCATTAAGGCCATGTTAAATCACTATAATGAACAACTTGGTAGTATTAGAACTGAAGTAGTCCTCACACAGGCAATGCCACATTTAGACCTAGGTCGTGCTAAATCCAATGCTATACGCTGGGCAAAAAACAATTATAATAGAAAGCTCGACATTAATGCGATTAGTTCTTTTTACGATTTTGTGCGACCGATAGATCCATCTCAGCAACCAATTCAAAATCTCGCACAAGCCACGCCTCTGGTCATGATACCAACTGTGGCCCCACAATCACAAATGAAAAAACGCCTCAGATCACCTGAAACTTCGCCGCCAGTCACAAAACGAGTAGACAATAAAACCTCTCCATTGCTACCATTAGATTCTGGCCCTAGAGATATGCTATTTGAAGCATCATTAATCCCACTACCTGACTCTCCACTAGGCAATCTAAATGACCCAAACAAATATCCGCCCTTGCCACAGAGGGAAAGGGTTAATGGTAGCAAATCTGGTCCACGGACTGGCGCTTCTCAGAAATCCCCCAAGAGCAGTCAACCATCGGGTCTCAAGACCCCATCCCCAACAGGGAAACTGCCACAGCCCAGCTTCTCTCCAACTCCAGGTCCAAGTAATGCACCGGAGGTGCGTCCTATTAAATTTGCAAATAGACCCCAACAACCCACCATGTTGGAGAGAAACATTTTTTGGAAATTTCGTCATGAAATCGAAAACAAAATTGACTGGCGACTACCTGTTCTCACGAACAAAGTACTCATCTTTGGAGCTTCGAACCTGAGTCGCATTAATGTTGAGCCCCACCCTGAAACGCAAGTTGCCTGCTACCCAGGAGCTAAATTGTGTCATGCTAGAGGACTAATTCAAAAGTACACTGGATCATTTAAACCAGAGAAAATAGTGATCAACATTGGCATTAATGATATGAATGAACCCATCTCTAGTTCAAAACATAGATTAATGCTGCTTCTCAGTGCGATTAAGTCCAAATTCCCAAAGACTGCGATTTACTTCGCAAAACTTAACTATTCAAGTCGGTTGACAGCTCAGCAGAAGTTGGCGATTCAGTCCATCAATTCGACGGCTGAATCATCAAAATCTGTGACTGTCATTCCTGCACTTAGACTCTCCGAATTTAATGTTGTTAAGGATAACATTCATTGGACTGAGAAGACAGCTAACTCGATGTATTCTGCCTGGCTTAAATTCCTAAATTTAAACTAGACAAGGGCCAGGGTAACATCCGCCCGGAAACAGGACTGGGCAGTAATATTGTCAATTTAACTGGCTCCCCATTATGTGAAGCAGAGCAGTCATTGCTCAATTTTGGTCTTACATTTGTCCCAACACCAAAACCTAAAACAGGTTTGGATGCTCTTTTAGATAATGGCTGTATGGAAACATCTGAATTTAGTCACCGTATTAAGTTAGCAGACTTCTTTCGTAACTCTAATAGTAACATTCCACCATTCATTGAAAAAACTGGCTGGGCACCAAACGTAAAAATCCTGGACCCAGCGATCGGTGAAAGCATAGAACTCTTTTCAGAACGTGTTAAAAATTCTAAATTCCCTAATGATCAACCAAATTTACCCTATGAGGAACGCCAGGCCTTAATTGAATTGTCTAAAAACAGCGAAATTGTCATCAAACCTGCAGATAAAGGGTCAGCGACTGTAATAATGCTTAAAGATAACTATAAACGTGAAGCACAACGACAACTTAGTAACTCAAAGCATTACCAGAAACTAAGCAAACCACTTTGGCAAAATAATTGCAGCAAATTTAATGAGATTCTTCAAAAATTGCTCGATAGCAAGAAGATCACCGAAAAGCAACATAAGTATCTCTTTGCTAATCTTGAGTCAAAACCACGGACTTTCTATCTTTTGCCAAAAATTCATAAACCCATAGATTCGTGGTTGGACACAATGTCACCGCCCGGGCGACCTATAATCTCTGATTGTGGCTCAGAATCCTACAGAATCAGTGAATACATCGATTACCATCTACAGCCAATAGCAAATAGACACCCCAGCTTCTTGAAAAACACAGAAGACTTCTTATCACAGGTCTCTGAGACCTGGATACCTCCAAATTCATTCTTGGTCACGCTTGACATCGATGCTATGTATACAAACATTGACATCGAGAAGGGTATAAATTCTATCCGTAGAGCATTCGTGAACTACCCAGACACCAACAGGCCAGACAGAGGAGTAATAGCTCTATTAGAGCTGAGTCTGAAAGGCAATGATTTTGAATTCGATGGCGAAATTTACCAACAAATTTGCGGCTGTGCGATGGGCAAGCGCTTTAGCCCATGTTTTGCCAATATTTACGTAGCAGAGTTGGAGGAGGAAGCGTTAGAAAAGTGTCCAAAACATCCCCTCATTTATCGCAGGTACCTTGATGACATTTTCATGATTTGGCAACACACAAAGGCAGAGTTTGATGAATTTTTCGAAATTCTGAACAATCACGATCCGAATATCAAATTAAAAGCAACCATTGACGAGATGTCCGTAGATTTCTTGGATGTAACTGTATATAAAGGTCTAAAGTATGAAACAACTGGCTACTTAGACTACAAAGTGTATTTCAAACCAACCGATTCGCATCAGCTATTGCACAAAAAATCTTTCCATCCACCACATACTTTTAAAGGAATAGTTAAATCACAAATAATCCGTTTTCACAGGAATTCCAGTGATAGGAAAAACTTTGAAGAAGCGTGCTCTACCCTATTCAAAGCCCTCAAACCACGGGGTTACTCCTCACGATTCTTGCGCAAAATCAAATCTGAAACATTAGACGGCTTGGAAACCATCCCAGATAATGCCTCAAATCGTCGGCCTACCAAAATTTCTCACAATCGTCCTATTATAGGTGTAGGCGAATCTCGCAAATGCGGAAAGAAAAGGTGCAAGTTAGATGAATTTCTCACAAACCAGAATACTTTCACGAGCTTTCAGAACAAAAGCAAGTTCCAACTTCAGTCTAATCTAGATTGTGACTCTGAAAATGTTATTTATCTAATTTCATGCAAATTGTGCCAAAAACAGTATGTCGGCGAAACCAAATGTCCATTAAGATGGCGGGCAACTCGACACCTCTCAGACATTAGGCTAGAGGAAGACACACATGTTTCCGAACATTTTAATCTTCCTGACCATTTAGTCCTTCGTGACTTTGAAATTATGCCGATTGAACAGCCACCCCTTTCAGATACGGCAGAAGAAACTGATAAACAAAGAAAACTTCGAGAATCGTTTTGGATTAAAGAACTCGAAACACAGTGGCCAAGGGGAATAAACTCGGACCCAGGATTATCTGATCAACGTGACAAAATTCCATTCATTCTGACCTATAATCGGAAAAACGTTGAAATTTCCAAAATTTTGAAAGATGAGTATCAAAACCTACAGGAGAAACTGAAACAACCCTTTAACAAGCGTCCAGTAATTGCGTTCAAGAAAAATCCGAATCTACGTGACATCTTGGTAAAAGCAAAACTCAAATAGCTATCCATAATATCCATCTCAATCATTCAACATTAACCCTTGCATGATGGTCAGCCAAAAACGGTCAATTTAGTGATCTTGGGCAATGTCGATTTGCCGGCGGGGTTTGAGTATTTTTGAAAATTTACCACTGTAATGACTTGCTCGGGAACCGAGACAGTCGTTCCAGTGGTATATTCTCGGGAATGACCTTGTCTGTGCCTGCAAATGTACATTAAATAAGTAAGCGCATATTTGGATTTTACTGAACAGATTTAACCAGTAAAGGGTTAACATTAATGCCATATGGCTTTCCTCAAACAAAATGACAAATTTCAGGCAGTAAGATAAACCAAAATATCTTAAATTTTTGAATTTTTTCAATTATTGAAGATTCTGAGCCAGTGCGTTGACAATATTGACTACTACTACTACTACTACTACTACTACTACTACTACTACTACTACTACTACTACTACTACTACTACTACTACTACTACTACTACTACTACTACTACTACTACTACTACTACTACTACTACTACTACTACTACTACTACTACTACTACTACTACTACTACTACTACTACTACTAACACTACTACTACTACTACTACTACTACTACTACTACTACTACTACTACTACTACTACCACTACTACTACTACTACTACTACTACTACTACTACTACTACTACTACTACTACTACTACTACTACTACTGCTACTACCACTACTACTACTACTACTACTACTACTACTACTGCTACTACCACTACTACTACTACTACTACTACTTCTACTACTACTACTACTGCTACTACCACTACTACTACTACTACTACTACTACTACTACTACTACTACTACTACTACTACTACTACTACTTCTACTACTACTACTACTACTGCTACTACCACTACTACTACTACTACTTCTACTACTACTTCTACTACTACTACTACTACTACTGCTACTACTACTACTACTACTACTGCTACTACTACTACTACTACTACTACTACTGCTGCTGCGGCTACTACTACTGCTTCTACTACTGCTACTACTACTACTACTACTACTACTACTGAGAGACAGAAACCCTCAGGCAAAGCGGTATGTTATCTCATTCAGCCGGGTGACTGAGCTATTCGCGATTCGATATCAATCTGGTATGTGGGGTGAGCTGTGGTGGGGTGGGGTGGGGCGGGTGTGGGGGTGGGGTGGGAGTGGGTGGGCGGGGGAGGGTTGGTGGAGTACGGCGAGCCAGGAAAGGACTCTCGTCATCTAGTAAAGTGGCGTCATCAGATTTAATACTGGCACTGTTTTAGCTATGTCCCGCCCGCGGTTAGCTAACCTCCAACTGATGACGCCACTTTACAAGATGACGAGAGTCCTTTCTTGGCTCGCCGTACTCCACCAACCCTCCCCCGCCCACCCACTCCCACCCACCCCCACACCCGCCCCACCCCACCCCACCACAGCTCACCCCAGCTCAGCCCAGCCCAGCCCAGCCCACCCCAGCCCCCACCCCACCCCAGCCACTACCCCCACCCCACCCCAGTCATACAGGCTACTGATGAAGCACATCCATGTGAAATGCATTTAGCCAATTGACAGTGTCCATAATTACTGTGAGTAACTTATAATATTGCGTATTGTATTGTTGTATTGTTAACCCTTGCATATTACATGTTAATTCTATAATTTGTCTTTCAGGTGTAAGTAATATATTGGTTCAATTTGTAGTTGATGTGAATGAATTTGTGTGCTTGAATTTGAGTTTGCCTGATCGAATCGTTCTTACCTGCTCAACTGCCTGTCTGATTGCTAGTTAGATTGAACGATTGTCTGTCTGAAAGGCTATTGCGAGGAAGAATGGTCGTAGGAAGAATGGAGATGGTAAAGGGGGTTCATCTGCGCATGCGCGCCTGGTAAAGCTGTATTACCAAATAATTCAGTGCTTCCACCATATTGCTACGCTACGTAGGCATTTAGATGCCGAAACTCTCCCTGATGGGCTTAGCAGGAAGGTGGAAGAGCTGAATGGATTTTGTAAGCCAGCTATACCAAATGATGACATCTACTTTGCCATCTGGAATGTGAATTTTGAGTGGGCAAAATCTACCATTAAGGCCATGTTAAATCACTATAATGAACAACTTGGTAGTATTAGAACTGAAGTAGTCCTCACACAGGCAATGCCACATTTAGACCTAGGTCGTGCTAAATCCAATGCTATACGCTGGGCAAAAAACAATTATGATAGAAAGCTCGACATTAATGCGATTAGTTCTTTTTACGATTTTGTGCGACCGATAGATCCATCTCAGCAACCAATTCAAAATCTCGCACAAGCCACGCCTCTGGTCATGATACCAACTGTGGCCCCACAATCACAAATGAAAAAACGCCTCAGATCACCTGAAACTTCGCCGCCAGTCACAAAACGAGTAGACAATAAAATCTCTCCATTGCTACCATTAGATTCTGGCCCTAGAGATATGCTATTTGAAGCATCATTAATCCCACTAGCTGACTCTCCACTAGGCAATCTAAATGACCCAAACGAATATCCGCCCTTGCCACAGAGGGAAAGGGTTAATGGTAGCAAATCTGGTCCACGGACTGGCGCTTCTCAGAAATCCCCCCAGAGCAGTCAACCATCGGGTCTCAAGACCCCATCCCCAACAGGGAAACTGCCACAGCCTAGCTTCTCTCCAACTCCAGGTCCAAGTAATGCACCGGAGGTGCGTCCTATTAAATTTGCAAATAGACCCCAACAACCCACCATGTTGGAGAGAAACATTTTTTGGAAATTTCGTCATGAAATCGAAAACAAAATTGACTGGCGACTACCTGTTCTCACGAACAAAGTACTCATCTTTGGAGCTTCGAACCTGAGTCGCATTAATGTTGAGCCCCACCCTGAAACGCAAGTTGCCTGCTACCCAGGAGCTAAATTGTGTCATGCTAGAGGACTAATTCAAAAGTACACTGGATCATTTAAACCAGAGAAAATAGTGATTAACATTGGCATTAATGATATGAATGAACCCATCTCTAGTTCAAAACATAGATTAATGCTGCTTCTCAGTGCGAGTAAGTCCAAATTCCCAAAGACTGCGATTTACTTCGCAAAACTTAACTATTCAAGTCCCCATTATGTGAAGCAGAGCAGTCACTGCTCAATTTTGGTCTTACATTTGTCCCAACACCAAAACCTAAAACAGGTTTGGATGCTCTTTTAGATAATGGCTGTATGGAAACATCTGAATTTAGTCACCGTATTAAGTTAGCAGACTTCTTTCGTAACTCTAATAGTAACATTCCACCATTCATTGAAAAAACTGGCTGGGCACCAAACGTAAAAATCCTGGACCCGACGATCGGTGAAAGCATAGAACTCTTTTCAGAACGTGTTAAAAATTCTAAATTCCCTAATGATCAACCAAATTTACCCTATGAGGAACGCCAGGCCTTAATTGAATTGTCTAAAAACAGCGAAATTGTCATCAAACCTGCAGATAAAGGGTCAGCGACTGTAATAATGCTTAAAGATAACTATAAACGTGAAGCACAACGACTACTTAGTAACCCAAAGCATTACCAGAAACTAAGCAAACCACTTTGGCAAAATAATTGCAGCAAATTTAATGAGATTCTTCAAAAATTGCTCGATAGCAAGAAGATCACCGAAAAGCAACATAAGTATCTCTTTGCTAAACTTGAGTCAAAACCACGGACTTTCTATCTTTTGCCAAAAATTCTTAAACCCATAGATTCGTGGTTGGACACAATGTCACCGCCCGGGCGACCTATAATCTCTGATTGTGGCTCAGAATCCTACAGAATCAGTGAATACATCGATTACCATCTACAGCCAATAGCAAATAGACACCCCAGCTTCTTGAAAAACACAGAAGACTTCTTATCACAGATCTCTGAGACCTGGATACCTCCAAATTCATTCTTGGTCACGCTTGACATCGATGCTATGTATACCAACATTGACATCGAGAAGGGTATAAATTCTATCCGTAGAGCATTCGTGAACTACCCAGACACCAACAGGCCAGACAGAGCAGTAATAGCTCTATTAGAGCTGAGTCTGAAAGGCAATGATTTTGAATTCGATGGCGAAATTTACCAACAAATTTGCGGCTGTGCGATGGGCAAGCGCTTTAGCCCATGTTTTGCCAATATTTACGTAGCAGAGTGGGAGGAGGAAGCGTTAGAAAAGTGTCCAAAACATCCCCTCATTTATCGCAGGTACCTTGATGACATTTTCATGATTTGGCAACACACAAAGGCAGAGTTTGATGAATTTTTCGAAATTCTGAACAATCACGATCCGAATATCAAATTAAAAGCAACCATTGACGAGATGTCCGTAGATTTCCTGGATGTAACTGTATATAAAGGTCTAAAGTATGAAACAACTGGCTACTTAGACTACAAAGTGTATTTCAAACCAACCGATTCGCATCAGCTATTGCACAAAAAATCTTTCCATCCACCACATACTTTTAAAGGAATAGTTAAATCACAAATAATCCGTTTTCACAGGAATTCTAGTGATAGAAAAAAGTTTGAAGAAGCGTGCTCTACCCTATTCAAAGCCCTCAAACCACGAGGTTACTCCTCACGATTCTTGCGCAAAATCAAATCTGAAACATTAGACGGCTTGGAATCCATTCCAGATAATGCCTCAAATCGTCGGCCTACCAAAATTTCTCACAATCGTCCTATTATAGGTGTAGGCGAATCTCGCAAATGCGGAAAGAAAAGGTGCAAGTTAGATGAATTTCTCCCAAACCAGAATACTTTCACGAGCTTTCAGAACAAAAGCAAGTTCCAACTTCAGTCTAATCTAGATTGTGACTCTGAAAATGTTATTTATCTAATTTCATGCAAATTGTGCCAAAAACAGTATGTCGGCGAAACCAAATGTCCATTAAGATGGCGGGCAACTCGACACCTCTCAGATATTAGGCTAGAGGAAGACACACATGTTTCCGAACATTTTAATCTTCCTGACCATTTAGTCCTTCGTGACTTTGAAATTATGCCGATTGAACAGCCACCCCTTTCAGATACGGCAGAAGAAACTGATAAACAAAGAAAACTTCGAGAATCGTTTTGGATTAAAGAACTCGAAACACAGTGGCCAAGGGGAATAAACTCGGACCCAGGCTTATCTGATCAACGTGACAAAATTCCATTCATTCTGACCTATAATCGGAAAAACGTTGAAATTTCCAAAATTTTGAAAGATGAGTATCAAAACCTACAGGAGAAACTGAAACAACCCTTTAACAAGCGACCAGTAATTGCGTTCAAGAAAAATCCGAATCTACGTGACATCTTGGTAAAAGCAAAACTCAAATAGCTATCCATAATATCCATCTCAATCATTCAACATTAACCCTTGCATGATGGTCAGCCAAAAACGGTCAATTTAGTGATCTTGGGCAATGTCCATTTGCCGGCGGGGATTGGAGTATTTTTGAAAATTTACCACTGTAATGACTGGCTCGGGAACCGAGACAGTCGTTCCAGTGGTGTATTCTCGGGAATGACCTTGTCTGTGCCTGCAAATGTACATTAAATAAGTAAGCGCATATTTGGATTTTA
>CM067370.1:191523609-191553609 GCA_034401795.1 Chaetoderma sp. LZ-2023a | reverse complement strand
GCCAAAGATTAAGCTAAAGAAATAGCATCCCACGAACTGGACGGCACCTTACCATTTCTCAATTCTATACGTGAGAATCCAGAGATTAAATTGCCTGATACCACGCTCTTTTACAGATTGCACTGCGCTGGCTAATACAGAGAGAAATCATTGCCATTCCTAAAAGTGTTACGCCTAGTCGTATGAAGGAGAACATCGATGTAAGTATACTACTACTACTACTACTACTACTACTACTACTACTACTACTACTACTACTACTACTACTACTACTACTACTACTACTACTACTACTACTACTACTACTACTACTACTACTACTACTACTAATACTACTACTACTACTACTGCTGCTACTACTACTACTACTACTACTACTACTACTACTACTACTACTACTACTACTACTACTACTACTACTACTACTAGGAATGATGATGATTGTCACGTGATCGTGGTTTTTCCTTATCAGATTTTTAACATGGAGCTGTCCGCTGTTGATATGCATAGACTTAACACCATCAAAACCAGAACATGGTATCTCTCGTATAGGGACATCGGGTAAGAACTTTACATACATTGGCACTTTTTCATATTACTATAGGTTCATGTGATTGCCCTTTTGACCTCTATAGACCAAATAATTTAAAAAGATCTAGGATGCAAGAAGTATTCGTTTGAATACTTTGGAGCTAATTTGATTGGGAGCCTATGGGACCAACATCTCCCTATCAAAATTAGTTTCAATATATTCAACAGCTAATTACCTGATAGTTACCTTGACATTGAGTGTGTGGGACTTCGGGGTTCAAAAGGTTAAGAATATTATTATTATCATCATCACCATATATTGTATCATGTTATGCTGATTGCATGAATTGCATGAGAATTGGGTCCCACATTTTCTTGGCCAAATTGCTTTTATTCAAAAAGATGTTGATACTAAATACGATACACGTAAGCCATCTCCGTGAATTAGTATTTGAATATGTGCATAGTTTCCTCAAAATAACACGCTGAATGGACAATAGGCGCATTGTAGTGACACATCTGATTGGTTTGCTAATAAAACAAATGGACCAATACCCTTGATGCTCAGCATCCCGATACCTAAGCTTTTGAGCCTACCATGATAACGCAGCTAACATGGCCGATGCTAGGTCGATACCGGGCACGGTATCGGCCCAGCATCAGCCCCGTAAGCTGTGTTATCTGGGTACATACATAACATGCACTTATTCAAAATACTTTTTCTAAATAGTTGAAAATAACATACAATTTACTTACATTTTTATTACTGGTTTTGATAAAGGAATTATACTGTACTGCTGCACTGGATTGCGGAGGAAAACTCTGTAGCATAAACAACATTTTTCCTGTAATCTTGTGTGAACTTTGAAAGATGTCACACCTCACACGTTTACCCAAAGATATACCAACCTCCCAAGTGTGGAGACCATATAAGTGGTAGACCAAGATTTATTTGATTTTCCTTAAACTGCGATATGTAGATGATGGCGGCATTCTTCTGATACATGACACACATTTAGCCGATATACATCCATACAACAAGTTTGGCTACAGTATACTAAAAACACTTCAAACTACAGCACTGATAAAAACTAGGTCAGATTGAGCAGCTTGTGAGATGTGACATGCCTTTGGCCCACCTTACGTCCATACATAAAGTGTGATCAGGGTATACATTTCATATATGACACACATTCAGCCCAAAAGACATCCATACACTAAGTTTGGCTACAGTATTCGAAACACTATGTATGGTGTTCAGCGAACCACGAAAACTAGGTCAGACGGACCAACATTTGAGATATGACATACTTTTAACCTCCCACCTCCCACCCCACACCCCTTGCATCCATGCACACAGTGTAATAAATGTACGCGAAAAACTCTCAATCTATCTCATGTACAAGTATGGGTGAATCCAGTTTAATCTATGTCCTACCCATCTTTAGCTAACCTCCAACCACAAGTTGTCCATGTTGGGATCGATCGTATATATCTTCATATAGCAGCAACATTGCCTAGTCAAATTAGTTTGAAAACCTACAACAGCATGTTTATTAAATAATAAAACCATAGAATTCGTATAACAATGCTTAGTCCGCCATCAATTAAGGGTTCATGACGAACATAGCTGCGTAATTCATGATGTAATTGATTATGACGTCAGCCTACACGTCACGTACTTGATTATGACGTCCACGGATTTGATTATTACGTCATGTGATTGATAGATATACTGGAATTCTCTGCGCTCTCTAACGTTCCGGGAACAGTTAAAAGCGGGACAGGTTGACATATTTGTGATAATGCCACAACATTAGTCTATGATGATGTCATGCACGTTCGGAGGTGTTTATGATGTTCAGTGAACCGAGGAAAGTATGCCATGATGACCAACTGTTGACATATGATTATGATTCAACTCCAGCCTCCAAAGCAGCAACACACAAAGCTTGGTTGTTGTATATATAAGCGAGATAAATCGAACAGTATGCTACTTATGTTTAATGAGTGAAGGGAGCTAACTGTTTGAAGATAATGAATACATCACCTCCCTTCAGTCACTATATTATATATATATATATATATATATATATATATATATATATATATATATATATATATATATATATATATATATATACATTTCCAAGGGGGATAACTATGTAATTTGAGATCAAATCCGATCTATTTTCGCAAAACAGATGCTAGATGCTAATATCAATATATTGCCCATAGTTGGTCTTAATCCATCAAGAAATAACAAAACACGAGATTGTTAGCGATGGACGGATGGATGACGGACATTAGCATTGCTATTGTTCAGTTGATTGACTGAGAAAAAAATCCACTGATCCGATTGAGATCATATTTTAACACCACAATCGAAAAAGATGAATTCCCATGCGTTGACTCTTGTGATCCAGATAAAACCCCGAATCCGGCCGGATCGGATCAAATTCTTGATGCACGGATAAAACTGACAACACTGGTTAAACTTGGTTCAAACTATAACACATGAAACGGTGTAAATGTACACTCGGACTGGACAGTTATGGTTATGCTGCTAAAACTCCAGAAAATCCGGAGCATGATAAACAATTTTACAATGTGGCAAAAATCGAAGAACCATGGTTTTCAATGTATTATTATTATTATTATTATTATTATTATTATTATTATTATTTTTATTATTATTATTATTATTATTATTATTATTATTTGCAGATTACTTAAACACAAAGATTACATCCCTTATCCAATGGACTAGTGAATGACAAGGTTAGACACCAGCAATTGCTCAATGATGGTCCAGACATATTTGCTTGAAATTGGCTGAGCGGTTGTTGAGATGAAGAGGTTTAGACCTGTAACATACATATCAACCAAAAAACGGCATCTGCTGTTTTGAGACATGTTCATTTACATATGAAAAGAAGGCTATTTTTGAAAGTTTACCACTGAAATTCATTCCAGTGGTAAATTTTCAAAGATAGTCTTCTCTTGGTCTGAAAATGGACATTTTCTAATAGAAAATTTAAATTTTCTTGACCAAATTTGAGTGATGAATGGTTAAAGGAAAAGTTGACGATAGAAAACAGACGCACGACATACGGGTGATGTACTAAATATCAGATCCAGATCAAACCACATTCGGGATCTATTGATATTTGGGAAAGTACTTGCGCGATTTGACTCAAAATTTAATACAGGAAAGTCTATGACCATACACTACGTTTTCACTGCTTTGGGTGTGATCCGGGCAATGTTACAAAAGGTTACGAAAACTGGAGGACAAAGGTCTGCAATCCCTGATTGTTCTGGCTTTATTTATATATATTTAAAATAGTAATGTTATTTTATTTTCATTATACTTGTTACAGATACATTTGTCTGAGGAAATGTGTTGTCTAAACGTTTTAAAAAATATAATCAAACTTCCTAGTCTAGTAAATGCGTTCCACACTGGCGAAAATGTTATTGAACATACGACGCCATTGTTAACCATTTAATGTCACTGTTTGGTTAAGAAAAGTAAAATATTTTCTTATTGAATTTTCATTTGCAGGCCAAGAAACGACTATTTCTTAAATTTAAAATTTACCACTGAAATGATGGTTATCGAGCCAGTCACTCCACTGGTAAATTTTAAAAAAATCCTCTTCTTTTGGTCTGCAAATGGCCATTCCTCAAGACCACTGCACAAAATCTCAGAAATCCAGAGAATTTCGTCATTCCCAGGCAGAGGCTTGAGACACTCAATAAATCCTTTATCCCGAGCACTATTCAACTGTGGAATAACTTAGACACCACAATTAAAACATCTCCAGCTCTGGTTATCTTTAAGAAAAAGCTTATCAGCTCATATCAGACACCTCCACAGAAAATTCCAGTCTACTTTTCGCTTGGTAAAAGAAAAGATAACATTATTTTGTGTAAGCTTAGAAACAAATGCAGCCAATTAAATGTCGATTTACACAGATATCATTTGATAGACCAACCCGATTGCATTCATTGCCAAGTACCTGAGACTCCTCATCATTTCTTCCTGATATGTACAAAATGGGCTGATGAAAGACAAATTCTTTTGGACTTCCTACTTCAATTTGGCACATTTGGTTTACTGGAAGTGATTTTAAATGGCAGCTACAATCTTTCGGCCGAGGGGAACGAGGGTATAGCGACTAGGGTACATCGTTTTATGAGGCAGACTGGTAGATTTTGACATATGTCTGTCTGTCTTATGAAGTGATGCACTTTTCGTAAGCATATTTCCAAGACTCCATCCACATCGGAATAAGTGATGCGAATGTGAATGAACTAGTAATTTTTTTTTCATTTATTTATTTTTATTATCATTGTTTGTATCATGGTCTTGTTATTTTTGAGAATATCAACATCATATTTACTATTGCCAAGATGATTGCCTTTACTAGATTTGTGTTATTGAACAATAATGTTATTGTAATTATTATAACATAAAACATCTCTCCAAATACCCCCCCCCCTCTACCACTCTAATTTCCTCTCTCCCTCTCTCTCCCTCCCCTCCTCTCTCTCTTTCTCTCTCTCTCTCTCTCTCTTTAGTGTATATCTGTTTTGGTTTGAGTATCTTGCCGTGTTATTGATTATGTAGGGAGAGGGCATAGATAAGCTGCCAGAACGTGTGCCCAATCCCGTTGTATTATTAGTAAAATAAAATATGTTTTAAAAATCCACTTCATAGGCCGGTTTTTGGCCGGCTTCGTCATGAAAGGGGTAACCCTTTCGTACCGAAGCCGGTCAAAACAGGTCTCCTCAGTGGTAGTTAGGAATGTCCATTTGTTGGCCAAGACAAGAATATTCTTGAAATTTTACCACTGGAATGCCTGGCTCGATGAAATAGTCTTTTCTTGACATAGAAATGGACATCTAGTAAGCAAATATTTTGATTTGATAACAAAATTTAGACATTAAAGGTTTAATCACGGCAGCCTTCAGACAGCCATGATTTGCTGAGTGTTTAATTCCGTGTACTCTACATATACATCTTGTAAATGCAGCTTACTGGTTCTAATCACCGGGAGGGCAATAATAAAAACATATCATTATTTATGGGAAAATATGTACACAGATGTAGTATTCGAATTAACAAAGACTATGCCCTGCCCATCTTTAGCTACGATCCAGCCACATTTCGACCGTGTTGGGATCGAATTATCCGTGAACTCACTGACTATCAATTTCTAAATTATACAGGTAAGCTGTTGAAATTTTGAAACTAATTTGACAGTGTGCTGTTGTTGTATATCGGCAGCAACAGCACCCAGTCAAATTAGTTTCAAACTATTCAGGCAACGGTATGTTTATTAAATGGTAAAAACATACAATTCTTACAACAACACTTAGTCCGTCATCGATTACGCGTTCACGATGGACTTAAGTATCAAATAACATTCATCACATCATTGATTTTGACGTGATCCTACACGTCACGTAGTTCACAATGACATCATATGATTGATGGATAAACTGGACACCTCCATTGAATACAGATGGCATGGATGACTGGTACAGTTGTGTAGCTGGTAGTATCTGACAGGCTCCCTCGTTGTGTAAGTAGAAATGTAGGCCTCTTTCTCAATTCCTAATCCTGCTTAAAAGTGCAGCAGAATGCATGAAAATAGAATTGTTAAAATTGTATTCTTTTAGAAGTTTGAACTATGTGCCTATATGCAATGAAACGAAATAAATCTTAACATTTGATGATTTCATTCCATATAAATTAATAGAATTTGTTTAAGTTGTGAATTAGAATTAGAGACACGAGTCGCGTGCATTCAGTTGTGAATATGTCCCTTTAACTAGTTCGTGTACTATGTGGGTTAATATATAGCCAATATATCTTTTTGCGTTCACACAGCTGGACGATAGTCCTGGGCTGGACGGTGATACTACCTGGTGGAGAGCGAGACAAAATGATTTTGAGGTAATAGGCTGCGTTTACATAGGGAAGCAATAGCGATATATTGGAAGATAAATCGGCGATTTTGTGGGATTAAATTTTGCGTGCGTGCGTGTGTGCGTGCGTGTGTGTGTCTGTGTGTATGCGTGCGTGCGTGTGCATACGTGTGCGTGGGTGAACAGTGAGGGAGTCTGAACATTTTGCATTAATAATAATAATAATAATAATAATAATAATAATAATAATAATTTAATTTGTAAACTTACTGTTTATTGTTGTATTCATATACTTCAAAAGAAGTTTATCGAAATAAAGAAAATTGAAATTTAAAATGAAATAAATGACGTATTTATTCCGGTACAAGAGGCAGTCCAATGAGAACGCTAGCCGATATACCTGGTAATTACCGAAATAGTGGTTGTACGGGAACACGTCTAGAACACGTCCGTAAACAGTGAAGGTGAAAATGTTGCGTATCGATTCAAAGGTGGTATTGAAATCCACCTTTAGGCCAGAACAATTTATTGTTTGTTTTACAAAAATTCCCACTAAAAAACACACGATCGACGATGGGGAGAAAAATAAAAATAATATACAATTTCAAGCTCAGAAGTTTTAAGCTTTTATCATGTTAGTTCTCCAGATTGATCAAGAAAATCGAAAATGTCTTCTCAGTGAGTGGCCATTTGCAGGCCAAGAGAAGACTGTTTTTGAAGATTTCCTACTGGAATGGCCGGTAACGAGCCAGACATTCCAGTTTGAAATTTTCAAAAATTGTCTTCTCTTGGCTAGCAAATCGACTTTTCCTGTGACCATTAAAGGGTTAATAAAGCTACGGAGAACAGAAGAGTTACAGAAAATTCCGACGAATTCCGAGTGATAAGGATTTAGCTGCGAAAACTTGCTCGAGGGAAAGAATGTTGAAAATAATGCCTTAAGTTTCTTTTTTCTACATATGAAAAAAATAAGTTAGGGGTGGGGGGGGGGGGTGCGTGGGGGGGTTGTAAAAACAAAAATATATTTGTATTTCAGAATAAATTCATGAGATATTAAAGCCCGTGTCCTCACTGGAGAGGTACCTCAGTATTGCGTTACGCGGGTTAAGTCTCTAGTGAGAACACGGCCTAGAAACGGCATAGGCGTACAATAACAGTTTTCTCAGGTATTTCAGTGTTCTTTATTATCTCAGGCCGTTTTTACAAAAGTATATGAGGTAGTTTTGATAATACAATATGACGGTAGAGATATAGAGTAATTATGTAGCATATGATGTTTGTTATCTAACAAATTATTATTTTTTTTTTTATTATTATTATTATTATTATTATTATTATTATTAGTACATCTTAACAAGCTTGTACATCTAGTCATGAATTTTCTTTGATTACGCTAGAGATTTTGACCGTCTGGTAAGGAGTGGCTTATTGCATAACGTACAGCATATAGCGATATTTTGCATTGTTATAAAATAGTTCAACGTAATCAAGTTTTTGTTATCAACTGAATGTGTCAATCTTTAAAATTGTCAAAAATGCGTGTTAGTATTAATGCGATTAAAATATATTTAGTTTTGTTAAATTTAGGCGTGTTCTCATACAGCCACTATTTCGGTAAATACCAGATATATCGGCTAGCGTTCTCATTGGATTGGCTCTTGTACCGGAATAAATACGTCATTTATTTCTAAATTTAATCCCACAAAATCGGCGGTTACCTAAGTATTTTCTCGCACTGTCTGCCAGGTAGCGTTACGATCAGCATCGTATCTCGCTCTCCGCCAGGTGGCACCACCGTCCAGTCCAGGACTATCTCCCAGCTGTGTGAATGCAAACCGATATATCGGTTATATATTAACCTACATAGTACACGAAATAGTTAAACTGGATTCGGCAATGATAAAGAGGCCTAAGATAAATAAATTATGCAACGATTGCAGGCCTATATTAAACAAAACTACTAGCTGCCTCTATCCATATTATATAGTCATATTAATAATCTGTTATAAAATACTAAATTCTTTGACTAATGGGAAGAACATGTCGTCAGGCAATCGTGCTAATACAAGCTCCACATGCCGGGAGAATCTCTCAGAGAGATCTCGTAGCAATAAAACACAATTTCAGATTTTGTAAAACATAAGTTCATGGTCACTGTGGTTACGCTTTAGAAGCCAGCAGAGACACTGGATAAGATTCCGCTGTATCTCATCTACGGCCGCTTTGTCTTCTAGATTCACTGGATCTGAGGGTAGAGAGAACACAAGATAGTAAGGTAAATACTTGTCATTAAGTGCTTCCCCAACCCGCCAATTCTTTAAGATGCCCTCGACATTTAGAAACCAAGAAATCAGGAGTGTTTTGTGAGAGACCAAGAGCCGAATTCAATCAATGATTTGTGAATATCTCTGCTGTAGATTATGAGTGATTACTAAGGACAGATGGCTGGACAGATGGACGGACGGACTGACAGACATTACCAATTGTATGGCGATGCTTCATGACGAGACAGCTGTAACTCAATAATGTCCGCATTACATAGCGCATCGTATCGATACCGTTCTTATCACACTGGGAAGAATCGAAGATGCTATTATTTCAAGCAGTTGACTGACTGTTGGCTTATACAATATGAATACATAGGGTGCGTTTACTCTATTAGCCAGACATTCGATAAGTAAGTACATTAGTATATATTAGTATATATTTTTTTCTATACGGGCTTCGCCATGTCAAACGTAATAAAACCATTTTGCAAAATTTAAAGGCACCCAGCCACTCACAAATTCTGAAATAACGATGTTTTGCTTGTCATTATGTTTTGTGGAGCATTGATCAGCAATCTTGGCAAGATTTTGAAGGGGAAATTGCTATATGTAGAGAATTCAATTTGAATCGTCAAAAATGTTATCAAATTTGAAATTGATGTTTAAACGAATCGGTCATTAACTACCGCCAGAAGAGACTAAAATAACTATTTTCGCAATTCATGATGGCCCATTAAATGCGTCGGACTGCGACAAGGGGCTAAAATGGCTGTCTTCGCAATTCATGACGCCATATTTAAAAAAAAAGAGTCCCATTCAGATTAAAAGTACATCTCCTTCAACTCCCCCACCCCTCCCTCCCCCCACCCCTCCCCCACCCCTCCCTCCACCCCTCCCCCCACCCCTCCCCCACCCACCCCCTTCTTACAACCCACCCCGCACCAGATCATAGACACATGAAATGGCATGACAGGGCATCATCTAGTATATCCATTGACATTTTCTGATGAAAGGGAGTTTATGTCTGCCAAAAATGAAAACACAGATTAATAACCTGTTGTTCTAGATATACCTCTCTTGTCGATAAATTCATTATCACGAGTCACTGGTCTCGGTGTATCTGTTTATAGTGGGTAAGCTAGCTGCGTGCGTAGGCATGGTGGTGCGGGTAGGGTAGGTGTCTGTTCAGCTATGACTGACAATTATTATCTTGAATACATGACCGGGAAAAGAAGTCTATATATGGTATATAATATGTGAGTTGACACTTAAATAATGACATATACCCGTGGGATATGACTATATCTGTGCATGTATCCTCACACTGAAATGTTAGTACACACTATGATATAGACAATCACACGCTGGGGCTTTCAAACATACAAATCGCTATGAGACTATCAAACTTAAAATAAAGAAAGCGGGACTCGGTATCAAGAATGGGTCTGAGGACGCTAAGGATTTCGGATGAGGACAAGACAAATTGGACAAAAGCGAAGGAGGGCTGATTGCAGCTGTAGCACGTGTCTACTACTACAGCAGCAGAATACAGTAATCATACTAACATACATACATAAAACCTGATTAAAGCAATGGGTCATGCTAAATGTAATTATGCTAATACCCACATAATATTAGGAAATTCTTGCACAAAGCTCTTTTAAACAAAATATTAAAAAAATAATCTTAGAAAGATACTAAAAATCCAAACCAATGACATGAATGCAGAAGTCACCACCATGGCAGTACAAAAACAAGTATGTACCCAGTTGCCAGGATAACAACTAGAATGTAAAATACACATCTGCAATAATAATAATGCATCCGTAATTGTCGATGTGGATGATGCAGTTGTGTATAATAATAATAATAATAATAATAATAATAATAATAATAATAATAATAATAATAATAATAATAATGCTGCACCAAGAAATGTTGATACAAATTAGGCCGTATTGTTAAATATGACAATAATAATAATAATAATAATAATAATAATAATAGTGTAAACAAGATATGCATGTTTTAGCCCCATTCCCATGTGTGTGTGTGTGTGTGTGTGTGTGTGTGTGTGTGTGTGTGCGCGCGTGCGTGTGCGTGTGTGCGTGTGTGTGTGTTAATTGTCTATTGTCGTAAATGTATACACCCATGATCCAACTATCACTGAATTATATGTTTATTATATGTTAAATGTAAGGGATCCACCGCTGTATAGGCTCAGCCTTTGGTGGACTGCCTGTTGTGTAAATGTAAAATATATGTGTAAAATATATATTTATTGAAAATAAATAATTTTGAATCTTGAATCTTGAATCTTGAATCTTGAAATCTAAATTAATTAATTTTTGGTTGACTAATGATGATTTATTCCAAGAAATCCCAGTACCGTATTTGCCCATGGACGCCCAACTAAAATGAAAAAGGTACTTGACGCAGAATTGCTACCCAAATATTTTATGACTATCTTGGCATTATTGTAGAACATGAAGAAATACGTTAATGTTCTAAAAGTGTCAATGTAAATGATCTTCACACCAGAATCTAAACTTTGCCTTAGAATACGGAACAATCAGTAATTTATAACATTCTCTCTCTTCGGTATTATTATTTGAAGTCACCTAACCGTCTCGCTGCTGCAAGCCACCGCACAATAGATCAATGAGCAAAAACATTCTATTTACCGAATACTTTGAAAACAATTTCAGTCAAATTGTGTTAAAAATATTTAGCAGGTGTGGAGATATACGCCTTACAATATTGTCGTATGCGAAAATTAAGCAGTCGGACAGTTAACAAGCCTTTCCGATGATCTGAGGTAATTTTCGATGTCTCTATGCAGATACTTACCGAATTGACCCAATATGAGGAATCGTTTTTGCAACATTCTTGAATTAAACACGTCATCAATAATTTCGCAGTTCTTGTTCCTGGCGGTTTGCTCCTTGCTCACTGCCATTTGCTGGTGCTAATTGACTAACGTGATTGGCGGCCCAATTCCTTTTTCAACAATTGCAGCGTTACAATTCCGGCGTGAGCTAACTCTCTTGGTTCTAATCAGAAGCACGGTCACTAGTAATGCTCACATACACGCCGAAGATGATTACAACTAGAACTAGTAGAACCAAGCATCCTATGCAGACCGCGTGATGCAATCTTATTTTAATCCATATTGGGAATGTTTCCTTACACACGGTAGAGATGTGAGGGTGTTATAGTCTTCATGTCTTTCTCTACGCACCGTGCTTACAATAAAATTTAACCCTTTGAACACGAAATGCCAAAACATTACAAAAATTTATGTTTTAATACTTATTTTGTTGAAGATTTGGAAACTAATTTGACTGGCAACTGGCAACCGTAACTTGTTCCTGTCAAATTACTTTCAGAAACCTCTACAACTTACCCGTATGCTTAGCTCGAAATTGAGATTTTGGTAATTCAGTTTTCAAAGACGCTAAAATGGATGAATCCAGTTTTGGGATCAATCGATCACTGTACTCGCTGAATCTTAATTTCCAGAAACCTACGCAGGCAAGCTGATGAATATTTTAAAGACTAATTTGACTTGGGGTACATACATATTTGAGCTCTTATTACTCATTATACAGTATTGCTGTATAATTATATAGAATGGGTTATAAACGTGTGTGTGCCCTGTGCATGTGTTGCCTAGTAGCAATTCTTATATACCGAGTCATAGGCGCTGAGACCGGGTGTGACATTCGGGTACCCGTGAGATGTTCTACGGGTACTCGCGAGATCGGCGAGATGTGTACTCTCAGCATAGCACGTAGCTACGGCTCTATGTTTACTATTGTTTAGATTGAGGGTGTGACTGTGTAATGCCTCACCCCATTCTTCAATGTTCAGATGCGAATTATTCATCTTTATTTTTATTTACGCTGTCCATTTTCTGATAGGCCTAACTGAAATGTATTGCACTTTTACTTAAACTCGTCATGAGCTCTCGGGAAGACAAACACATTGTTTCAGTGAAGCTAATTATGAAATATGCTGAACGTTTCGAGAATAATTTACTCGAATGTGGTTGCTGCCTGTGACAGAAACGACATTAAATAAATTTGTTCTCAAAATAATCAACAAGAGTTTAACTATAACATGCACTTAGGCAGTAGCTAATAGGCAGAATTGGGAACTTGCTCTTATCTACGGCATCCATCTGGATGGTACCTAGCTGACCATTTTCTAACCGGTACTGAAAGTCATAAACAGGCCACGTTGAATGTAGATTTAATATTAAAGTCAATCCCTTATTAGCAGAGTGCCGGCGTATTGTTTAGCATATTCTGCTTACTGCTTTTCTGCCAACACTTTACTGGTGAGTGTATTAAATATCATCTAATTTTAGTCAGGAATAGTTATGAAATAACTCTTTGCCTCTTTATTGCCAATAGCGGCTTCTGCAGTTGTCTGGCGATCTGCTGACCAAAGTAAGACTATTTTAAGTTTTTGAATGAAATGACTGTCTCAGTAACTGAGACAGTCATTTCATTTTCAAAAAATATTCTGTCTGGAAATTGACATTTTCTCTATGAGAAACAGAAATTTTATTGACAAAGTTTAAGCATTAAATTGTTAATTATAATAAATGGCATCTCAAAAGACCACATTATACCTGTGTCACATTATGCATGGACCAACAAAGAATGGTCGCTTAGGACAAATGGTCAGATTATGCAATAATAATGTGAAAATACTGCCGATTAATCATACACAATCACAATGTACAATGGCAATTGATACGGGATTGAATGATTCACCCACATATGATGTAATTCAGTCATCATTCGGTCTATTGCACTCAAAGTCAGATTTGCGTAAGCTGATGCATAAAAATATTAATTACATGTATGCCTTGGTGATAACTATAATTAACAATTTTGCACATCAGTTCAAGCAAATCTGTCTTTGAGCGCAGTGTGTTGATGGTGTTGTTTGCCACTCAGAATGCGGGAAATGGCTTCCCAGATCATCTAATTTGCAGACTCCCCCCACCGCCAAGGAGAGGGGTAACCACTATCACACACTCCAATGATCAATGTCGCCCAGTAAAATTTGCTTTAAAAATGCACTGGCTAACTGGCACATTTTGTGGGAATAGGTTGGGTTCACATTGAGAAGCAATGGCGATATATCGAAAGATATACTGCCGATTTTGTGGGATTATTTTTCGGATATAAGTGAGGTATTTTTCCCGTGACAAGAGTCTGTCCAAATGAGAACGTTAGTCGATTTGCCTGGTATTTACCGAAATAGCGGCTGTGTGAGAGCAAGGCCTTACATTCAAGTAAACGTATTACAATCAGACCAGATACAATAGTGCCATATGAGGACAGAACATTTACTTATCTACAGTGATAGAGTTAAATAGTTATTCTTATCACAAAACTATGTTACTGAAATGATAACAAATTGATATGGTATGGGTGTTTTTCTTTTTTACCCGTACTATACAAGGCTCAGGACGTGTTCTCGCTGGAGAGTTTATTAGGAATAACGCCATACCTCACTATTGAGAACGCAGCCTTAGTCTCTAGTGAGCACGCGACCTTAGTTCCCAGTGATAACACGACGTTAGGCTGTGTTCTCAAGTAGTAGGACCGGTAGTAAAATAATACCACCACTCTCCACTGGCAGCCGATCGGCGATCCGCGGCTCCCACCACCCTCACAATTCCTGAGGCATAGAATTTGAGAGGAATTTGAGACATGGGCCACACAAATACATGCCAGGGCCCAGGCCCCACTGGTTTAGCCCAGTTAGAGATAAGTATCAATAGCGATATACCAACCACACATTACATGGTCTAATCATCCAGAGACGAATCTGATCAACGTTGTGTACCATGGGTTACCCTGAAGAACTATGGAGTTATATGCATGGTGTAGGCTATGCGGCATGGCGGAAAAGGTGCTAGGGGCATTACATGAACTGGATGACTATACAAATAGATCACTTGAGTCCTGGAGAAGTTATCCGGACCTAACATTCGCAATAGTAGTAGACGAATTACTTGCCAGAAGGCCATCAACAGTACACGAGTTAGAGGTTAGAGGCTATTCACTGACAGCAATGGCAATGACAAAACTATGTCAGTATTTAGATCATCTGCTAACGATCTACAGTTTTGATGTGGATGATGTTATCGAATTATAACAAAATTATTCTGAGGTGTATGAACCCTAAATCAGACAAACACGTAGTCATGACTGGTGTCACATCGGTATGAGGGGCGTACCCAAGGCTTTTCCCGGTGCCTTGGCAAAGCTCACTTGGTAGAATGCTAAAGTGCCTACCGTCTGCACAATGGCAGACTCTGGCATGTTCACAGGTGGCACAGAGGATCTTGTGCCGCTTCGACTGCAGACAACCACGTCCAGACCTTTCTACACCATAGAAGTGGCAGGCAGACTCAATTTCCTCACGTGGGTGAACTCGGTCGTAGATATTTTCCCGTAAATGCTCACGGAACGGATTGTACTTAGGCTCGTGGGCCCACTTGGCATCAAATATCATGGCTGTTTGTGAGGCAGCCACAACAGGTATGAGCAGTAGTACCACCAATATTCTATACATGGAGGGTTAAACTAAAGAGGGTGAATCCCTCGAGAAATATCTGTGTCAGATCGATCCCTGTGCCGGCATCGATGCCGATCTTCATCCCATCAGAGGCGGGTCTTAGCTGCTTCACTTTACCACCAGCTAGGAGCCGCAGCTCTAACACAATGGTCGCTGTCTGCGGACTTGTGTGCCGGCACGCTCGAATAGTTTTACAGAGCCCATCGACTTGGAGGCATGTGACACACACTCAACCCGTAAGACACCGTCCTGAATATTGATAGCTTCCTCTGGTCCATCAAACGGACGACGCAACAGGAGCTTTCCACCAGTGAACACAACCTTATCACCTACTCCAATTAGGGTTGTATCCTCTCCTATATAGGATAAAAAGGACGATCGATGGTGAAACAGCTTTCGTACCGTATCTTTCGTCACAACAGTAGAGAGGGGCGTGACCTCCAGGTCAATAACCGCTGGAGGTCGATATAGTGGCACCCACGTTCGCCAGTTACCACCAGATCCAGCGCGAAACGACACTGCATTCTTTTCGAAGACTATCTGCAGCTGTTTCGCCAGGGTCAACACCACACCATCATGTGACATCAGTGGGGCATGCTCTACAGTCGGCTCTAAGACATGCGTCCAAGGTGTTAACCTCCTCAACCTTGTCTGCTGACTGTTCTATCAGGGGATGAAGGATGAACTTCTTCTTCGCGAAGTTATAGCGAAACACAATCTTGTTACCATCCATGTTGCGACCCAGACGCTCCTTGGAGACATCTTTTAGGTCGGGCAAGAGTTCTATACCATCTCCACTGATGGAATGGAGTGAGAATGTCTTAGAGTCTGCTCCATATTGTAGGACGAACGGTTTGCGATTGCTTTCCTTAACCTTGGCAGCATCAATGTCGTACACTTCCACAAGATCAGCTAGACCGATCGAGTGAGCAAATATGGGCTCCATTGTATATATATATATGCAGACGACAACACTTTCTCGCCATGGGTAATTATGATCAGGAAATGCTTCATTCGCAACACGTTCACTAATGAGATGGACGAGCTCTGATTAGTTTTCATCTTCAAAGAGTAACTCCAGCCAGTTACTTGCTAACACCATATCAACTCGCAATACATCACCACTAAATTACTTATGGATGTGTTCCATGACTTTTGTGACACGATATGAATCAGTTGTTCCTGGTTTGACCATGGTGATAATCGCAGCACCATCCAAGATAATCATCCGTGAATTCTGCCATGTTGGTTTGTCGTGTTTGACAGACGATGTATACGGTAGAGAATAAAGTGCGATCAAGTTTCAAGGATGTAAACCGTTTCTGATCTCGCGATTTTTCATTAAACATGTGTCGGGCAAAAAGTGGGAATTTTGCTTTTTGATAGTGTTATGATTCGTGAAGAGATGCCGTGTGAGCAATCAGGCGACACCATTCCTGCCCCAGCTTCTCAATCGTATGTATGTAATCCACAATGGTATAATTGGCAACCATTCTTATTGTTAAGAACCAGTAGACCTGTACTAATGTCGATGAAGTGAAATGCCATCTTGATATGAAACCCACCCAACATAACCACATATTAGTATTCCCCGTGAGTAACATGCCGTGCCCATTGAATGTCCTTAATCATTTTGTAAGGGGCTGGTCACAGGCTCTGATAGGCGTTTGTCCTTAGTTGGGGATATTGACAGCTTTCCACGCTACATCCATTGAATGCTTTATCATGTCAACTGACTTGGGTTCATCTGCGAATAATGGCAGCAGTGTACTGATTGATGTTTGACTGTTATTCTCACTTTGATGGTTAGCATGGTAAGCGGCCCATGATACATGCTTTCTGTCCTTCCGGTTTTGATTGTGACGGTTTTGTGGCTCACTGATGACATCACAAACATGTTAACACCACTGAGTTTCCACTACAAGATCAGCTATAGAATCGGGTTTCTTCATACCATTTATTTCTGGAATGGGTGGATTCTTGATCACCACAACAGCTGGGAATAAGGTGTAGTCATTTGGAAGTTTGGCAATCTGGCAGGTTGACTTGACAAGCGGGGCACATGCTTCAATGTGTTGTGAACATCTGGGTGATGGAAGATGGAAATAGCAGTCCCATGGAATGATGTTTGCGCACTAGTTGAGGCAGGATCCTGATCTAATTTGTCTACCACTGAGGTTGAAAAGATGCCAATCTTGAATGGTTGTGGACAAACGGCTCCTATTGATTCGATGTGGTTGATAGCACAGTTTGCCAGATGAGCAGATATATGGAGAACACAGTCATATGTTACAGAGTCCCATATATTAATGGGTGGCAATGATGTCTTGGATCTAGTCTTGGAATGCTAATATACTCCAAGGAACAAAGGCAGTGGCTGTTCATGATATCGACTATGTCTCGTATATGTTGTTCTGTTTTCAGATGGCGAACAATGTTATATAGTAACAGCTGTGCGAGAGAGACAGTGTCGCCTGTGATTAATAATTTGCTTCGTTCTTGATTCTGGTAGCATGGAGTATCATCATAGCAAGTCTTAGCAATGACGAAGGCACCGATCTTTGCTGACAATCGACTGTGAACGTACCATCCAACGATTGGCATTCATTGTTGAACAATTCACGATGGATGGTATTGGCAACATGTGACATAATGACAGTCTTACATCCTCCGCTGAGTTTACACAGTTTCCTAATTGGTTGCCAGCGGTTCCCCTTGGTACTAATTGAATGTCACGGCCCTCACTGTGTTCCCCTAACTAGGGGAAATATCAAAGTATCCTATTCTTTAAACAGGTCGCATGGATGTTTGATGGTGCATCCTCTTTTAGCTGATTTAGCATGGACGTATAAAGTTTGACCAGTTATGCCTCATCACTATCCAAGATTTACATGTTGGAGATTAGTTCTGCTGTAAAAGCAACGTGCCTGGCTGTATCTTGTGTAGTGCGCTTCTATGATGTATTCAATTCAGCACGATCTCTATTATAGATGGCTACTAGACATTGAGGAGTATATTTCATGCTAACTCAACTTAGCTAATAGATACTGATCTGGAAGATTAATTGTACATTGCTTTCCTTTTGTATCTATATCCCCAGTGGATGCATTGCGGAGAAGATTATTTGATGTTCCAGGATTGTTGTAGAAGAGACAGATTGTATGTGGATGGGCCGACTGTAATATCTTCTGCCATGTTAAATTCACAGGCATTGGTAGCATCTCATCAGTACTCTTGCGTTTCGCAGATTTTTCTCATTATATTTTAAAGTTCAGCTCTTATGATACGTGACATGTCTCTGTTTGAATGTGGATTCAAGACTATCACCATCATCAAGACGATTCAGTTTTATCGAGGATGGCAACTGACTAAGCACATAGAAGATTGGAACATCTTTAGTTAGTATTTTGTGTCCAGCACCACCAAAGGCAGGATCAAAGGACACACCAGTTTTTCATTGGTTAAAGTTGATCACACAGGAAACAGTTACTCCAATCTGTGGCTGGACGACACAGTAGTGAGAGCAATGTCACATGTCACAAATGTCAATGCCATTGCCATTTAAGCTATTTGAATCTTAAGAATAAAAAGGAGAAAACTATACATTAGCATAATAATGAAATGTTTAGGACATTTTATTCCCTTGTCCCTAAAACAATCAGCATACATAAAACAGAGCAATGAGCGGAGTAGTGGAATATCTGTATTATGGACTGGGGTATGGTGACGAATCACGCCATGTTAATGATAAATGGTAAACATTGTGGAATAA
Organism: Chaetoderma sp. LZ-2023a; assembly: GCA_034401795.1. Taxonomy (NCBI): domain Eukaryota; kingdom Metazoa; phylum Mollusca; class Caudofoveata; order Chaetodermatida; family Chaetodermatidae; genus Chaetoderma; species Chaetoderma sp. LZ-2023a. The sequence continues at coordinate 191,534,496 of CM067370.1, read as the reverse complement.
ACAACAGGAGACTACATAGAAAACATGCAAACTATTGTCTTCTTCTTCTTTTCGATCGCTGGTATCACACTTGGAGAGCCGTTCTCAAGATGAAATCTGTGGTTTTCTGCAGTTCCTCCACATGCCCATACAGCTTTTCAAGAAAAGAGGTTGACAAAGGCCAGATCTCTTCTCTCACCAGCTGATACGTACTGCAACATTGAAGTATGTGCTCTGTGGTCTGTTCTGCTTCTCCACAAGGACAAGCGGGCGATGTCGTAAGGTGGAACCGCCTGTACATGTGTTGGTTTAGTCTGTTATGTCCAGTTCTGAGACAAAAAATGGTCACTTGCTCTGGCCTCGAGAGATGATGGTAGGCATCTTCTGATTGAGGTGTTCTATAGAGTGACTTGATGATAGTCTTCATCTCTGTATGCGTAATCATGTTTTCTGTCTGATTCTCTTCTGCACCCACCTTTGCCATCTTGTCTGCTTCCTCATTTCCTTGGACTCCACAGTGTGAGGGGATCCACTGCAATGCTATCCGAAAGCATTTGATGGTTTGTAGTGCTTCTTCAAGTTGTGGCAGCTTACCTTTGGTGATAGCCTCAAGGACGGAGCGGGCATCAGATAAAAAGACAATCTGTGCAATAGGGTCTGCTGTTCTGCTGATGGTATTAGCTGCATGGACCAGTGCTTCGACTTCAGCTCTGTAGTTTGTGCAGTGTTTGCCTGTCGGTATTGCAGCTGACTCATGTTGTCCGTTTGGATACTGTATGTGCAGTCCGGCACCTCCGCTCCTAATTGCATCTTTGGCTGATCCAACTGTGTAGATCCTTATCCATGTCTCCTAAGGGTACATTTCTTCCAGCATGGCTAGGGTCAGGGCCTTCTTGCTCACATCACTGTGTTCATCTTTGGTTGTGAGATGAGGTACTGTGGTGCGAATAGCTATGCTCTCTAGTTTGTTTTCCCAGGGTGGAGGATCAAGGGTGTGGTTTGGGTCTTCTATTTGTGCTGGCAACATTTCTTGGTGTTTCCTTTGAAGTGCTTTTGTCTCTTTCACAAAACTTGATCTTTTAAGTCTTCCTGATGACAGCTGTGCTTGCCTGATCTTCATCGGGTGGTTGTCGAACGAGTTGAACTTTGCAGCTTGGATCAGTGCTTTGCATTCCCTTCCTTTACTAAGTGGGGGGCTGCCTACTGTCTGCTCCATTTGTTCTATTGGTGTTGATCTCATTCCACCAGTGATGATGCGCAGTGCCTGGTTTTGTACTCTGTCGAGGTTCTGTTGATGAGATTTAGCTGCTGTCATCCATGAGATGGATCCATACTCAAGGTGTGGTCGTTCGACACCTAGGTAGATGGTCTTGAGGATCCTTTCATTCGCACCCCACTGTGTTCCTGCCAGCTTCCTCATGATGTTTAGCTTTCTTCTGGCCTTTGCCTCTGCGTTCTGGATGTGCTCCTTCCATGTTAATCTTCTGTCATAGGTGACTCCCAGGTATGTCTGCTGGTCCTCGTACTCGAGTGGAGTACCGCCCAGTGTCAGATTGCCAACCTTGGTTTTGGTGGACAGTGAGAATAGCATGGCTGATGATTTTTCTTTGTTGATGGTAATACACCAGCGATTGGCCCAAGCTGTAATTCTGTCCAAGGCGAGCTGCGTTCTGTACGTGGCAGTCGTTGTGTACTCCTCGGTGCACCAGAGTACGAGGGCATCTGCAAAGAGTGCTGCTTGGATCCCATTGGGCAGCTCTGCTACACTATCATTAATGAAGAGTATGAACAGAGTTGGTGATAATACTCCGCCTTGTGGTACCCCTTGTCTCAGCAATACATTCTGTCCAGATTGTCCATCCACCTGCACCCTAGCTCTGCGAGTGTGTGGGTATGACTTGGTCCATCGGAACATGTTGCCACCGATGCCTGTACGCCGGAGCTTCACGAGGAGGCCATCGTTCCACACCTTGTCAAATGCCTTCTGCAGATCAATAAAGGCAGCTAGCATCACCTTCTTGGCTTGAAAAGTGTCCTCTATGACCTGTGCAAGATGTGTTGTTTGATCTTCTGTGCTCCTGTATCTTCTGAAGCCAGCCTGCTCTGACACTATGGTGTTCTCCGACTCCAGGTACCATTTCTTGGTGTTTCCTTTGAAGTGCTTTTGTCTCTTTCACAAAACTTGATCTTTTAAGTCTTCCTGATGACAGCTGTGCTTGCCTGATCTTCATCGGGTGGTTGTTGAACGAGTTGAACTTTGCAGCTTGGATCAGTGCTTTGCATTCCCTTCCTTTACTAAGTGGGGGGGGGGGCTGCCAAATTAGTTTCAAATTATTCAACAGCATGTTTATTAAATAGAAAAGAATTACAAAGACATACAATTCATACAACGTGTCGGACTATCTCTGAGATTTGATGACGGTCTATATGGAACCCTTTGTGACGTAATGATTGTGACGTCATCATACACGCGCTGAATTGATTGTGACATCATACGAGGTTAGATGATGGATGGATACTCCGGAAAATTGAATTACCAGGCAACTGTTAGATTATTATTTTGTCACATACAAATGGGAATATAGCTATGCATAAAACCATTTAAAATCCGATAGATTTGCAAAAAATCATAATTTTTAGATTTCTTCGTTATCGTATTTGAAGTTCATCACATTAAATATACGTTTTAAATTACGTTAACTTTATACGAAAGACGGAGAACAATTGACCCAGCTCACAGCGCCGTTCCCTGTGTGGCATCATAACGAGAGGTGATGTGTTTTAGATTGAGGCGTTATGTAATTTCGTTATTCTGATGTCTAATATATTTTCTTCCACTCCAAAGTGGCGTTATTGTATTTAAATAGTGGAATAGACGATAGAATTACAATAACTCTGGTTGCATGGGAAGGATCTTCTTTCTGATATGGCGTAGAAACAATTTCAAAATATTCAACAGAAAATTTATTAAATAGTAAATCCATCAAAGACATGCAATTTAGGGATCCATTTCTAGCTATGCTCCGCCCACCTATAGCTAAGTTCCTTCCATACTTCGGGCGTGCCTACTTTGACCCTGGACTTCCCAGAACCAATTTTCAAGGTAAGTATACAGGTAAGCGAATATTTTGCACGTACTTTTGCTGTGGGGCGTTGATCCCTATGCCAGCAGCAGCTTCCCGTCAAACTAGTCTATAGATATTCAACAGAATGTTTATTGAATAGAAAATCCATCAAAGACATACAGTTCGAACACTCAAAGTAATTCTCCGGATTTTTGACGGAATATTCTCTGTTAAATATAAGTGGGACGTCAGCTTGCTTGTGACGCAATTTATTATGACGTCAGATGCTTGAGTGACAGACCGGATCCATCCATTACGGGTTCAAAATCCAAAACGCAACAACAACAAATGCCAGCAAAACAATTTTAGAAATGGACACGTTTACCGGGGTTTTCAATACTACTGGAGCGATCTTCTCCAAACTTGGGCGGATGTTTGTCCGTTACGTCCCGAAGACCTGTACCAATGTTGGTGTATGTATGATTACTGTAGAACCATCCTACAGCTGCAATCAGTCCATCTTCGCTTTTGCCCACTGGTGCGGCAGGGTTCATAGGTAGTCAATGAAACAAACAGGTGAGATTTCTTCTAACGAATATATACAATTTAATGACGTTTTCATGTGCGCTGTGATTGTGCGGTGTTGCGTAAGTATGACGCGTGAATAGTGAGTGTTGGCGTGAGTATCATGCGTGAATAGTATGAAGTTCGTATATATCGTGTGTAAATATTGTAGAATCGTAGAAATCGTAATCGTAATCGTATACTCGTTCTGAAACAAAGAATCAGACAACACTAAATGACTAATAACAATCAATATAAATGTATACGATATAAACAGTACATTGTTACAATATGCCTATCATGAAATCTCAGCTATCATTAATATGATGTCTGCAATGGGGATCGACTTGTGGTCTTTTACATTTACAAACACAATCCACACACTCCCCATCAAGATGATGTCAAAGTAAAATGATTATTAACCTATTGTGGACAAGTTGGTGTTCATGCTGAAGATGATATTGGTGCACGCAGTTGCAATCATAAGTATCAACTGCCTATAGCAACATTAGCGTTGAATGTACAGCACTTGTTTTCATTATTGTGCCAATATACACTACTAAACTTTTTATCCATAGGGTGATAGGCAGAAAAACAATCACTGGTCTTACTTATATCATGTGATGCAAGATCTAAATATCAAAGACTAGGATAATGTTAGATTAACATTTAATGGACTAAAGCCCAATACACCCTTCTACAAACAGAAATCAGCTCTACAAATTATATGTTCCGAGGGACCATTACAGCTAAATAATGTTATCCTCTATATTCTACCACCTGGATATAAGACTACCCTGGATTTATCCCAGTGTATATCTAGAAATATATCTAAGGCACTATTTGTATGTACATTACCTGAAGGGGTAGCTCTCCCCTGGGTTTCTTCAACAAAGATTAACTATTTTGCGTCTTACAATTACTTGAAAGTTATTACTTAAAACTTTAAGATATGTACTCTATGGTGTTATAACGGATACTGAATTTGTTGACCAGACCAAAACACTCTGCGAAGACACTCACAGACAATGAACTATAAATCGGTCTGGCGTCAAGCTACTGATACAAAGACTGGCCGTTCAGCACCGGAAGACCCGTATCTAAAGTTCGGCCTATAAATTTTGAATCTATTCAGCTGTCAGTCAGCCAGCGGTCAATAGCATGCCATGTGTCCAGGTGAATGCGCGCACGCGCGTGCGTGCGTGTGTGGGGTGGGGGTGGGTGAGGGGGTGGGGTGACGGGGACATGTGGGTGTCAGTAGGGGGTAGGCAGGTCTATGTGTTTTCAAAACAACCCTCCAGGGCCCCACAAGGTGATGAATCTTCATCATCTGCAATTTCAATGATGGGACAACACTTCTGGATGGACCGTTTGAACTCTCCCTTGGGAGTCCTAACCCTGACATTTCTTATAATCCCATCCCGACCCGGGTATACCTCTAGTATCCTAGCAAGACTCCACTTTCCCCTCGGGATTACAGGATCTGTGAGCAAGACAACATGCCCAACCCTTATTTGTCAACCTTTGGCTTGCCATTTTGAGCGTCTCATAAGTGTAGGTATATACTCCCTAACAAAACGCTTCCAGAACTGATGTACAAGAACTTGCACAAACTCAAACCTCTTGCGAAGGTTTGTTGTTTCTCCAAATGGACCCTGAGGAACCTTAACAGATGCACGTCCAAGAAGGAAATGATTTGGAGTAAGGGGTTGAAGATCATTTGGATCATTGGCAGCATACCCAATGGGTCTGGAGTTGATGAAACACTCTGCCTCTGCGAATACTGTCGACATATCATTCCAACTGAGGACTTGTTGCCCAATAGCAACATGCAAATCTCGCTTGGTTTGCTTTATAAGACTTTCGAATAATACACCCTGATGTGGACTAAGGGGTGTATTAAACAACCACTTAACTTTGTGAAGACTCGCAAAATCTTCAATTTGCTTTTTGCCTTCCTGTAGAAGATTCTTGAGCTCACTCTGAGCTCCAATGAACGAACTACCATTATCGGATATGATTGTATGAGGCCAACCATGATGTGCTACAAAACGCCTTAATGCCTGGAGAAATGCTTGAGTTGAAAGATCTGCAACAATTTCCAGATGAATAGCACGCACTTTTTTTTTGCACTAGGGAACAGTGCACCCCATGTCTTAATGGACGTGTTTCTGCCATATTTCAACAAGAACGGACCAAACAGGTCAACGCCTGTCACAGAAAATGGAGGAGAGAATGTTTTCAATCTGTTCACCGGAAGATCAGCCATGAGAGTTGAGTTGGGTGGTTGACGAAGTTTTCTGCAAATTGTACATTCTCGTACAACTTTCTTTGCTAAGCCACGACCACGTACGTTCCAAAACAAACGTCGACTATGACTTAATGTTTTCTCTGTTCCAGCTTGACCCATTCTCTGGTGAACATCCATCATAATCAAATTGGGTACAGCATGAGAACTCGGAAGCAAGATGGGATAGATTTGGTCATACATTTGATCATTGCACTCGGTTTTGGACAACTTCATCTTGAGTTGAAGATTCTGAATAAACCGTAAGCAATAGCTGGTAACTCTTACAAGCCATCGCCAACTCAAATATTTCCCAGGATCTGTAAGAGAAGTAACCTTAACCATTATCCAGATTTTAACCGAATTTGGCTCAAGTGATCCTATCATAGGCGGCTGTAGGAGATCCATTCAGAATTTTGATTCGTCAATATTTTGTGTAGAAATCTTAGATTTTATTAAAAATTTACTGGGAAATTGACAAATTGCTTGTCATTAACACTTTGACTGATATCAAATAAATCAGGGTGAAAAGCTACTATAGTGGTAGGCTCTAGAACTTCCATTGAGAATTGGACTCATAAACCCTTTTGGGTGAAAATCTTACCAACTTGACCAATTTTTATACCACACCAAAATATTTTGCGTGGTATTATGTGATCGCGATTACAGGTTGGCAGGCAACCGAGAGAGCAGCATGGCGGTTACCTCACGATAACTTCCGTCTGAGGACGAAACCTATCGAAATCGATGATGACTCGAATCCAAGATGGTCGCCAGTCATTGTCGGCTATCTTGAAAATTGGGTTCTGCGCGATACCTCTGCTATAATTTATCGATCACTTTGAAACTTCATGGGATGATTGGACTCGGTCTGAGGAAGAAACCTATTGAAACGACGATCCTAAATCCAAGATGGCCGCCAGCCACCGCTGACAAGCTTGAAAATTAGTTTACGCATCATAACTCAGTTACTGTTTATTGGACCACTTTGGAAACTTCTTAAGATGATTGGTCTGAGGAAGAAACCTATCAAATTGACGAGGATCCGAAATTAAAGGTGACCACCAACCACCGCCGGCAGCCATCCTGAAAATTGGTTTCCGAATGATATATCTGTTACCGTTTATCGTATCACACTGATACATGGTAGGGTGATTAAACTAGGTCTGCAGAAGACCTGTTGAAATCCAAGATGGCCGCCAGCCACCATATTAAAAATTGGTTTTCGCATGAAAATTCTGCTACTGTTTATTGGCTCGCTCACCTTTAAACTTCATAGGATGCTTGGACTAGATCTTCTGAGGAAGAAACCGTATCTAAATTATTGATGATGATACAAAATCCAAGATGACTGCCAGGCAATGGGGGGTCCTCTTGAAAATTAGTTTCGCGTCAATACCTCCATTAACATCTATCTGGATTGCTTTGAAAGTTTTTAGGGTCGTTGGACTAGGCCTGAAGAAAAAAACCTATCGAGAATTAAATAAAATAAATCCAAAATTTGTGCCAGCCAATTAAACATTGGTTTCCAAGCGGTCACTCCAATTTTATTCAGTTTAAAATGTGATATACTGAAGTATTTTCTGATAGCTCTCATTCATTGGTTTGTCAACATTTGGTATTATGCACCGTTTGCAGAGCTATTGTTTGTTATATTTTCTGAAAATTATCCATCATGCCCATCATGTCTATTTAATTGGTAATTGTTCAAATGCTAGTTCCAGCTAAGCGTCACATGCCCTTGGGCCTCTTGTCTCATTATTATTATTATTATTATTATTATTATTATTATTATTATTATTATTATTATTATTATCATCATCATCATCATCATTTTATGGGGAATAAGGCATTGGCTTGTTATTGACTCAGTGTTTTGGTATAGTATTGCTTGCTTCGTCAAATTTAAAAATTCCTTCTTCGTGGTTGAGATCTAACCCATTCTTGACCTTGATTGACCATACCGGTCAACATTGAAAACCGTAGTTCTATTTTGTAGAATTGCTGTTGTGCAGCTGGGTGTTTCCCGCGTTAGATACAATCATGGCTACACCCTGCTGCATCCAGCATTCAGTTAAATGTTGGCTTGTGAAGTTCTTGGTTGGTCTTATATCTGTTATTGACATTTTCCTTGTTTATTGCTATCCGAATCACATTCTCCGCACTTTTTAAAGCTAAGCATGTTTAGTCAAAATCGTAAAGTATCTCTTTGAAATGCATGTCTAGTTTGCTTTGGATGGAGTCAACCGTTGGTGCCTGTATACCTGTGGCTGGCAATGCATTCCAGTGTGGTATAACTTTGTTAGAGAAGATGTACTTGCGAGATGCGAGTATCCTTAGTGCTGCGCTTCATATTGAGATTGAACTTATGCCCTCTAGTGTGTGTATTAGTGGAGAGTTCGAAGAAGCTGCTTTTGTCAATGTTGTATATATCATTTACGACTTTGTATGTTCCAATTAAGTCTCATCTAAATCTCTTGTATTTCAGTGACATTAGATTTAGGGTTTGAGTCTTTCTGTGTAGCTATAGTCCTAGTTGCCATATCCGAGATCACTCGTATACCTTGACTATGTTATCTTGGATGTCATTAGTGGATGGGTCGCCATGTATTTGTGTATCATTGATGAATATTTTGCAGTAGCAGCTAAGTGATTCTGGTAAATCATCTATGTAAATTAGAAACAGACAGGCCCAGAACACTTCCCTGTGGTACGTCATTGGGTACATCTACCAAATGATGTACCATTAATTCGTACTCTGTTTTCTATTGGTTAGATAGTTTCTTATCCACTTGATTACTTTATTTCCTATACCGTAGCTTTGCAATTTTGATTGGAGTCTTTTATGTGGTACTGTATCAAAAGCCTTTGAGAAATTCAGATATACAACATCAACTGATTGCTTCGCATCTCGAGTTTGCATGATCTATTATGATTAAAACCGTGCTGGCATGTAAAGAATAGGTTGGCTTCTTCCAAATAGTTTACAATACTGTCCCTGACAAATGACTCAAGGAATTTGCATATGGTGCAAGTAAGGCCAATTGGTCTGTAGTTGTTTGTATCATCTTTGGGACGTTTCTTTTATATGCAGCACACATTTGCCAATTCGAGAGATTTGTTAAAGATGATGTGTAAGGGTCTCGTATTGGAGATAAGATTCATAGATTTACAGGACACTGGCAAAGTGGTTTTAAGAGAGGGCGTAGCTGTGCTTACACGCATCAAGTTTGCTCACAACGAATGCTGACATCAATAGTGTTATTTCAACATTAGGTTACACTAAGTTTTTGCATTTTTCATTTGGGACTTCTACAAGATGGAATCGACATATCACGTGCACTTGAGACCAAAAGACTACAGATCCTTAAATTTCTCCACCAATATGTCTGTGATGACGATGAACTACGCCTGGTGAGTCTTTATTGGCAAACACAAGACTAAATGTTTGTGTCAATTCAACGCATTCTGCACAGTTTGAAACATGGATATGGTCGCCATGGTGTGGGGAATAGATTGTCACACGTGCTTTTCACCTGCTACCTCGCCGCAGCACTACCATCTCACGAGAACACTACATGACCTAACCTCCGATCTCAGTGCCACTTGAAATGGAGTATGCAGATGATGTTGATTTTATCGACGAAGAAATGGATCCTCAGGATACACTACTTCCAATAGAGTTCACCCTTATATACCTATCCAATACCACAGAAATGAGAGATGATGGTCCACCCTATCGGGATACTGAGAAGTTGAGGAGCCAAATCTTTGGTTCCATTCTCTGTAGCTCTAACGGCATTGGAACTTGGTGTGTAACAGGAAATAGCGATTTCATATGTATCCATAATGTTCTACAATTGCAACATGTCACTGCAAACATCTGCGAACCATTACAAATTATTGCTGGCCATACAACGTAATATCAAATTCAGCATCATACAAACTGCATAGTACAGAGCCATTGTCTGTGGAAGTAGCACAACAGCGATGGTCTATGTTCAGACATGTTCATCTAATGGCAGAGAAAATGCTTGCTCAAAAGGCATTAGAATTTGCAGCCGTATGCGCAAACAGGTGTCAGGCATGCAGAGGATACCACAACATCAACTTGCTAAGCGTTGTGAAATCTCACCTCATAGAACTCAATCTAAGACCAATAAAGACGAAATCATATCATCAGCATCATCATCATTCCCCATATCACCATCATACAATCATGTACATCCTGAGGTATACACTAATATTGTACTGACAGTTAGGTATGGCGGTACCAATCAGCATGATTTCTGATGATTAGATTCATGGTGTTTGTCAAGAAAAGATTTTAGACTTGTAGTCAGCGTAACCGTTCATACTCTAGTTCAGTTATCGGGATACATATTGAATACAATCCTCAACTGAGCAACAGCTCAGCAACAGAATTTTTAACAACACGCCACCGGCAATACCATCCTGTATCAGTGTTACCTCCGAACAACAACAACAACGGACAACTATGGTCCTGTACGGCATGAATTTATTCAATCAGAACATCTAACTAATAGTCTAAAAACATTCTGACAACTGGAACTTGTATGCCTGACTCTATCAAAACAGACCAAGTGTCGGGTGAGAATACTTCAAAGTTACCTATGCAAAATTTACACATCTATATTTTCCGAGACCATCGATATGATCCTCCTAAATAGTTATTAGCACAATGCCTGGAGATTACGTACAGTATTTCCACATTTTCACACCATAAATGCATCACAGGAGCAAGAAAAATCAAGGTCAATGTTAAAAGAGCATGATATGGGTTCAAAATTAAAGGTACCTGCATTCCATGAGTCAGTAGTAAACTGTTATGATATCTTGAAAAACAGTTATCTAGATAGATATGTGATCTACAGACGGACCAATGTACTGCCTTCTAGTCAGGGAGTCTGGGGAATGTGTTTATTGAGACTGTAAGACACTCGAAGTATGTGCAGGAGATGATGACACAAC
>CM067370.1:191451109-191518609 GCA_034401795.1 Chaetoderma sp. LZ-2023a | reverse complement strand
ATGCCCTATACAAGATGTTTAATACATCGCCGCTGTCCGTAAATGTCGCCCAGTAAAGATGGTCCATATTTGGCAATGCCCTAAGGATACCAGGGGGCACACCAGCACCGAAAGCCATGGAATTTTCCCTACTCGGAGCCAGCAAACACAAAATCAGGAGGCAACGGTTAAGCGTGCTACGAGATGACCTCAAGAAAGCAAGACTCGGTACAATCAGATCAACAATAGACCTGAGGAAGCTAAAGATTCTGGCTGATGGCAAGTTACAGCGGGAAAAAGCGGAAAAGGAGTGATTGCAGCTGTAGGATGTTTCTTTTGCTGCACCAACGGAATACAGTAATTATACATACAGTGGCACTACTAGTCACAGTTGAGTCTTCCAACATGAATAAGCAGTTATCTGACTTTGATGCTAGACGCTCTGCAGCTCCCATTGATTAGTTGTCCGAATTGTATGTCTTTACTATTTAATACAGATGTTGTTGAATATTCTGAAACCAATTTGACTGGGAGCTGTTGTAGCCCTAGGAAGCAACAGCACTACGTCAAATTAGTTTCAAAATATTCAACAGCTTACCGTATATTTTTTTGGAAATTGAGATTCAGAGAGGGTAGGTATCGATTGATCCCAAAACGGGCAAAGGTGTGGGCAGAGATTAGCTAGAGATGGGCGGCGTATAGGCTAAAAGTGGATTCCTCCATTGACACGTATGCGTCTCTAAATACCGCAATGACGAAAGTCGATGGCATTGTCTACCTCAGCTTAAATACTGTTAAAGAAATCACAGTTTTAGGGTCTTCCAACCGAAATATTAATTCGGTTCCAGGAATAATGATGTAAAAAGGTGTCATTTTTAAAAGGAAGTTTTGAATAGGTTAATCAAGAATAGAATATACATAAACCGTATAGGATTCTCAAAAACATGATTTATCGAGAATTCCAATCGCCCAATGGTTGGCCGTATAATTCAATGACCCTTTCCAGTTTTAGCTATGCCCCGCCCCTCTCAATCTAAGCTCCACCCACATCACGTCCGTGTTAGGTTCGATCGATCTCTGAACTCCCTGACTATCAATTTCCAGAAAACTATACATGTAAGCTGTTGCATATTTTGAAACTAATTTGACTGGGCGCTGCTGCTGCCTATACCAGTCAAATTATTTTCAAAATATTAGGCAACTTACCTGTATAGTTTCTGGAAATTAAGATTCAGATATTGCAGGGATCGATCTATCCCAACACGGTCAACGTGTGGGTGGGTGGAGCTTAGCCACAGCGCCAAGTTAAATTAGTTTCAAAATATTCAACAGCGTGTTTATTAAATAGCAAAGGCATACAATTCGTACACCGTGTCGGACTATCAAGCGTTAAAGATGGAGTATTTGTAATCACTCATGACGTCATGAATGCCGTAGAGTATCGTAAAAGTGTCTGCGCGATATGCAGATTGCGCTTGTCATGATATGCTGGTCTCCCTTAACAAAGCACAATTAACGTGCTCTGGACAGCGCATGTGCACGCTCTCTACAAACCGCCTGGATTTCTCTGAAATTTCCCTCAACATTAGTACACAATTCCAGATTTTATAGAATGTCTGTTTGTGGGTGTCATGGTTACGCGTTATATGCCATCTTAGACACTCTAGGAGATTCCATTGTATCCGGTCAACGGTGGGTTTGTCTTCCAGAAGCACGCGATCTAGAGAGAATGAAAATATGCATGCGCATTAGCCCTTTAACAAAGAATCTGACCAAAAACGGAATCTGCATTGATCTTGAGAAATGTCCATCTTCAGACGAGGAGAAGACAATTTTTCTTTTAGGATTCACCACTGGAATGATTGGCTCGGTAATCGAGCCCGTCATTCCATTGATAAATATATTTTTCTAAATGATATAATTTTTATCTGCAAATGAGCATTTTCTCTGAGAAAATATACATTTTCTTCAACAAATTTGAAGGTTAAGGGATGAATGGAACAGCCGCAGAAACATTGCGGCTTTGTAGAATATATGTAGCCTATGCATATTGATTGCACTGCGATATTACACCTTTCTGAAATTAACTTATTTTGGGAAAATACCCTCCCACAACGTACTGCTACCAAGTCTTCTGGCTGGCAAGAAGTCGGGTGACGAGTGGACACGATTGCTCTGATATTAACGCGGATACTACGAAATTTAAGCTGTTTATATGAACTAAGTAAGATCATAATTTCTTTAAATTCATACATCACAATTTATGACATTTTACGCATCTCTGTATTAATCGTTATATCTTTGTAAACTTGTCTCGAGTTAATCTACATGTAATACATCACCAGTCGTTATTCTTATTCCGATGGAGGAAGCCAGATTAAGCTATTCCCCGCCCATGTGTTGCTAAGCTCCACCCACACTCCTCCCAAGTTGGGGGTTCATCGATCCCTGAACTTTATGACTATCAATTTCCAGAAAACTCTGCATGTAACCTGTTGAATATTTTGAAACTATTTTGACTGGGTTCAATGTCCATTCCATCCTTTGACAAATGATAATCTGGCTATAATCGGTTTTAAACATCCGTCCGTCGGCTGCATGGCGAGAAATCAGTTACTGTTGAAGTCAATGTTTCGAGAATGAATATGTTCAGCCAGAGGACCAATGATGTTCAGCGTATTCTCCCAGCTTAGAATACACAGCAACTGCATTATCGTCTGGCCCTGTTACCCGGCATCGATATTGCCAAGTCCTTAGATGCGTTTCCCAGATGAAGACTAACGTTCCTTCGACTGTCGGGAAGAAGATAATGGTTTACCTGTGTGGACATAGCGGGACTACACTCAAGTCTTACAGAACAAAATCGCTTTTCACTGGCATCGTAATGAACTATGACCCTGACGACCGCACTATTAACCAATGACGTCATTGGTTATAACGGCAGGCACTTAAGTGACAGATCGACTTCCTCAATTAATTATAGGCGAGTAACTATTTGCACACACGGCAATACCACATTCTAGGTACTCGCATAGTTTACTCTGAAGCCCAATGAAGTATGGCGTTATTCCCGAGATTAAATCTCTAGTGAGAACACGGCAGATTCCTTTTATAACTTGTTTCTTGCTGTTATCTTACCTGTAAACATTATACAGACCGCTTTCAGCAATGCCGTCTCCTCATCCCGTAATTCAAGTTGGTTTAGCTTTCCCGAAAACATAAACGACTCCTCTACGTAATATTCATCCAGCACATGGCGGATGTGATCGAGTGTGTACATGCATCCCGTATGAAGAGGGCCAATGCTCAACTCAGCATTCACGCACCTAGCAGCGCACAGCCACAGGTAGTCAAATGACGAAGCTGAATAATAATAATAATAATAATAATAATAATAATAATAATAATAATTTAAAAAATCATCACTAAAATGGGGAAATCTGGAGAAAGAGTGGACCAATAATAACGAACCTTTCCAGTTTTAGCTATACCCCGCCCATTTCTATCTAAACTCCACCCACATATCGCTCGTGTTGGGATTAATCGATCCTTCAACTCCCCGGCTATCAATTTCCAGAAAACTATACATGTAAGCTGTTTAATATTTTGAAACTAATCTGACTGGGTCAACATAGTTTCAAAATATTCAACAACATGTTTATTAAATAGCAAATATATACAATTCGAACAACGTGTCGGCGGACTATTGCGCGTTTAAGACGGGCTAAATAGAGTCATGCGTGATGTAATTGATTATGACGTTATCCTGGAAATTATGTAGTTGACCATGACGTCATATGATGGATGGATACACTGGAAAGGTCCATTCCGTAAACGGATTCTTGTGGAATAGGCTATTATCCTATCTGTACACTATAGTGTTCTCTGATCCGTTCACGATTTAACCGAATATTGACGAATCATGGGAACCGTTTAAATGACTATTTCTGCAAGTGCAGAGTTGAATTTTATTATTTTCTTCCGGAAATGTACTTACTCAAATACAGGCTATGCCAAATTTACGCGAGGAAATATGATTTACGTTGCTGGCAATACAATTCTCATTGGCTTGAGTATTTCGACAACACTGCCAAATTTAAAATTAATTGTTTGAAAGACCAAAGAGTAAAGTCATTAGACGCGGTTCGCATAGCACTCCTATGCATGGGACACTGTGGTGGATACTGTGGGCAAGGTAAAGCAGATTTCTCGAAACCAATTATTCAGTATCCAATTTTGAAATGGAAACCAAATCTAGTCAATATACGTCCTAGATGTTGACCGAGTTTGAAGTCGAGCGGACCATGCCTAATTTGAAAAAAACTTGCGTTCAAACTTTATTGGCAAGGGAATTTATTTCAAAAAATGAAAACTGGTCATTTGGACCAAAATAGTGTGCCTACTTGATTAACGAATATTATGGATCGGATCGATTCAAATAAGACAAATCCGATCAGGTTACGTTTACCTTTGATATAATTCACTGGAATATTGGTCGATCTATCACCTGAAACCGATTTTGATCGTATGTTCTTGAGCCAGGTAATCAGCCGAGCACGGGAAAACAAACGACGAGGTTTACTCGCCAGGTGGCGCTGGATATTTTGAGTACTAACCCTTTAACCCTCAAGGTTTGTTCAAGAAAATTTCAATTTTCTCATATAAAATGTCCATTTTCAGACCAAAAGAAAACTATTTTTGAAAATTTACCTTTGGAATGACTGGCTCGGTATAGGTGTTTATGTTTTTCAATGATATAAAGAAATGTGATGGTAGTAGTGGTCGTAAACTGATGATGATGATGATGATGATGATGATGGAGATGATGATGATGATGATGATGACAGTATGCATACTGTATAGTTACTATTACTACTGCTACTGCCACCGGCACTCGCTGACGTGGAATTGAATAATGATTCTTACTAGACTTCAAAATCATAACACTAGTCCAATCACGCATAGTCGGTTTGAGTTCTCACACTTGACCTAAACCTATTTAAGCGTACTGCCATTATAAAATGATGTGTCAAATTAATTTGATGCGGGCAGCTGTAATTAAGGGATTTGAGTAGGTTTCCATAGATATGATTGCTCAACTTGCCAACTTCTTATTAAATAAGGTCACGTGATATGTAAAAGAGGTAATGTCACGCATCTTAGATGGATATATCCTACTAAGACTTAACCCTGATATAACGCTAGTTACTGGGCTGGTATTGGGCCAATACCGGACCGCAATTGTCAGGTTTTGATCCCTTACCGGCCCGTGAAGCTGCATTACCAGGGATAAAGCTTAGTAGCATATATTCATTTACGATGCGTGACGTCACTTGCTGTACATATATTTGATGAGAAAGAGGCTAGTAGAGCAATCCTTTTCACGCTGTTAACCCCTCTTGTGTCATCTTAACCCTTTAATGGTCAAGTTGCTAAAAAACGACATCTACAGTGATCTTGAGAAATGCCCATTTGCAGGCTAAGAGAAAAATATTTTTGAAAATTTACCACTGGAATGGCTGGCTCGGGAACCGAGCCAGTCATTTGAGTGGTAATTTTTCAAAAATATTCTTCTTGGTCTGTAACTGGGCACTGGCTAAGCAGAAATATGAATTTTCTTGACCATTACACTTTTGATGAATGCCCATTTGAAGAATAACAGAAATCTATTTTTTTTGTAACTTTTCATTATAAATTTACAAAAATACGCCTTTTGGTTGTAAAGATAAAAATTTCCTTGAAAACTATTTGCAAGGTTGGGTTAAGCAACGGGATAATGGGTGGTTGTTTGGTAGACATGTCCTGTCCATAGCTTGGTGCAAGGATCTGTACTAATTTGAAAAAAAAACCCACTTGATAAGCTGTTCATAAAACGTTTTACAGATTAATACCAGTTAAGCGATTTCTCAACTGGTGGAAAAATGTTAATGCCAGACTGAATCTGATATATAAAAACCTTACCTTTGATAATATTTGCCTGGTCTGACAATGAAAGTTTCTTGAATCCGGGAATCGTTTTTGAAAATTTCACCTGTTTTTCGATTCCATGCTGAAACATTAGCACGGTATTGTTGAGTATCTTGTATCTATTATCGACGTCGAGTCCAGTAGCAGCATAGATCTCCTTATACTCGGACTCGGATATCGGGTTGCGATCGCCAATCGCTGAGTGGCAAGCCCAATACCATGCCTGTAGGGGTAAAGAGATACTAACTTATAGAAACCAATGGCAAGTGCACACAAGAACAGATAGATTGATGATCATGTAACTATATATGCCTATGCGCCTTATCGCATCGATGTGTGGGATAGACTGTGGAAACATGGCACAGGAATGCTCTTTTGAAAGTATCCATCTATCAATCTGTCGTCATATGACCGCATAATCAGCTAAATGGCGTGTAGGATGACGTCATAATCATTACGTTATAAATTATTCTATTTGGCCCGTTTTAAGCTCTTAATAGTACGACACGCTGTACGAATTGTCTGTCTCTACTATTTAATAAACATGCTGTTGAATATTTTGAAACTAAGTTGACTGGACGCTGTTGCTGCCTATGGCAGCAATAGCGCCCAGTCAAATTAGTTCCAAAATATTCAATCCCTTACCTGTATAGTTTTCTGGAAAGTGATAGTCAGAGAGTTCCGATATATCGCGCTTAACTCAAGCGAGGTGTGGGTGGAGTTTAGCTAGAGATGGGCGGGGCATAAAATGGAACGGTCCATTCTATTGTGGGTATAACCAATCAGACAATGGATGACTCCCGCCCATCTTTACTTATGCTCCACCTACGCGTTGACGGTGTTGGTATCAATCGATTCCTGCACTCTCTGAATCTAAATTTCTAAAAAATCTATACACGTAAACTGTTGACTATTTTTAAAACTAATTTGACTGAGCGCTGTTGCTGTCATAGCGCCCAGACAAATTAGATCCAAAATATTCAACAGATAATAAAGACATACAATTCGTACAACAACATTTTAGTCCATCATCAAGACGTAATTGATTATGACGTCATCCTACACCTCAGGTAGCCTAGTTGATTATGACGTCATGTGATTGACGGATAAACTGGAATCCTCAATTCTGTCAATAACATAAGTGCAAGGAAATAACATAACTATGTCTAATCAGATCCGAAGCTAATCCCAATATTAAAATCTAATAAAAAACGCCAATTTGACCTAGGCCATACATATGCTAATGCACCCTTCCAGTTTTAGCTATGCCCCGCCCATCACTAGCTAAGCTCCACCCACACTTCGCCGTGTTGGGATTGATCAATCCCCGAATTCCCTGACTATCATTTTCCTGAGTATTTTGTAATTAATTTGACTGGGCGCTGTTGCTGCCTATGGCAGCAACAGCGCTCAGTCAATTTAATTTCCAACTATTCAACAGGATATTTATTAAATAGTAAAGACATACAATTCGTACAACAACGCACAGTCAGTCTTCAACTATGCGTTCGTGACTTACTTCTCTACGTCATTGATGACGTCAAAATGACGTCATTGATTGTGATGTCATTCTATGCGTCATGCAGTTGATTATGACGTCATATGATGGATGGTACAGTGGAAGGGCTCATTAAGCTTCTTATAAAAGACGCTGCTTAGGCTAAGTCTAGATAGACTAACTAAAACGGAAGACAATATGTAATTTGTTTGTCGTGCTTCGGGGAGTGTATTGGATTTATGCAATTCTCGGACAATGACAATTGATATATTTATAAATTTGTTCAGGAAATGGAAAATAAGAATGTTGTACTGATCAAATACATCCTAAATACTCAATGGCTTCCAATCCAATGGATCTTTCCAGTTTTAGCTGTGCCACGCCCATCTCTAGCTAAGCTCCACCCACACCTCACTCGTGTTGGGATCAATTTGATCACGGCAGTCTCTGAATCGCAATTTCCAGAAAACTTCAGGCTAGCTGTTGAATATTTTGAAACTAATTTGGCATGGTGTTGTTGCTGTCTTATGCCAATAACAGCCACCAGTTAAATTAATTTCAAAATATTCAACAACATGTTTATTAAATACCAAAGGCATAAAATCCGTACAACGTGTCGAACTAAAGCCATCTAATTAGCCTATTAATATCAATGTTTGTCACTACCCGTTTAAGATGGGCTAAATCGAGTCATTCATCCTGTAATTGGTTATGACGTTATCCTACACGTCACGTAGTTGATTATGACGTCATATATTGGACGGATACACTGGAAAAGTCTATTATGTTCAAAATATTCAATAGAACATTTCTTACCAACTAACATATTTCTCTCTTCGATTTGGAAACATGTTAACTTATTTACTAGCTGTACTGGGGTGCGGCGAGGTGGCGTGGCGCGGGGGTAGTGGGGTGGCTTTTTTTGGGCTGGGCTGTGTGTGGCGGGGGGGGGGGGTGGAGGTGGGTGTGTGTGCGTGCGTGTGTGGGCGGTTGAGTGGGGTGGGGTAGAGGAGTGGCGGGGTGTGGTGGTGTGGGTTTTTTACAAATACGGAAAACATCATATACTCACTAGGTAATCTTTTTGTTTCCTGAGTAATTCATCCGGGTCCCTAGGTACACGCCCATAGACATCGTGCAGTTTGCTGGATTCCGAAAGCTGTTGCGCAATCTCTTTGTATAAGTCCTCGGTATTCAGCTCTGACTCTGCCGTAATTACCTGAGTCTGCGTTTCCACCTCTTCACGAATCTGTTGACGTTTCACATCTGTATACTTCCCGATCTTAATAGCTAAATATGAAAACAACACCTTTTAACCCCTCTTGTGTCAACTTAACCCTTTAACTGCCAAAAAACAACTTTGCACTGGTCTTCACACATGGCTATTTGAAAGGCGTAGAGAAGAGTATTTTAAAATATTTACCACTAGAATGACCGGGTCTGTAACCGAGCCAGTCATTCCAGTGGTAAATTTTCAAAAATGCTCTTCTCTCGTCCTGGAGCTAGACACTGGCTGAGTAAAAACTTTAATTTTCTTTACCATTGCCCCCTTTAAAGGTCAAGCCGGCGGAAAAAAAAATCAGTGGTAAATTTACAAAAATAGTCTTCAAAAATTAAAATATCTTGAAAAATATTGACCATCAAAATGTTTAATTGATATTTCAAGTAGTATTTTGAGCGCGTTGAGTTGCTGTTGACACAAACTGGATTAAACCAACTCTTAGGTAGTGAAAAGCATTGATGTTACTAGACTAATTATATGGCTAAATGCCTGGTTAATAATTGTAAAAAGCTTGTATAATGACATCGGATATCCCATTATGTCATAAACTCAGTTGGGTTTCGGTATATAGAGTCATAAACTCATTTCGGTTCAGTAGACGGAGCCTACTGTGTTTAGGCCCTCCATATTAGTAGATACATGTACCATAGTTGATGCTCTATTTTGCCATTAATTAGGTTTTCAGAACTGTATTATGATCTACATTCATGCCATTGTTTAGTTGTACGCATGACCTGAAGCAATCAATGGGAGCTGCTCTAGCAAAATACTTTGATATTCTAGTGACAAGTCAGTTCTCCTATCAATCAAGTTCAGCCATGCAAGGTATGCACATGAGGTTCTGTGTGCTATAGAATATGTATAGCGTATATCCAATATTATTATGTAGAGTTAAGACCCAGAAAGGCAATCCATTAAAAATGGAGGGATCTGAAATGTCACTCTATTATAACACGTCATAATGCAATACGTCACTAGTATTCAATTATACAGCAAAAATCCCAAACTCGGAGGCAACGCATTTTGAGAATTTCCTATAATTACAGTAATGCATTACGAGAAAACCTAGCCAATGGACCTTTCCTGTTTATCCAGCAAACGCATGACGTCATAATCAACTAGAGTACATGTATGATGACGTCATAATTAAAGACGTCATTGATGACGTAGCTAAATTGGTCACGAACGCATAAATGATGACGGACAAAGTGTTGTTGTACGAATCGTATGTCTTTACTATCTAATAAACACGTTGGTGAATATGTTGAAACTAATCTGACTGGCCGCTGCTGCTGGCATATGCAGGCTACAGCACCCAGTCAAATTAGTTTAAAAAATGTAACCTCTTACCTGTATTGTTTTATGGAAGTTGAGATTCAGAGAGTGCATGGATCGATTAACCCCAACACAGGAAAAGCGTGGGTGGACCTTAGCTTGAGATAGGCGGGGCGGAGCTAAAACTGGATTTCTCCATTTTATATAGATTCATATATTATTATGTAATTAACGTAATTTTATCGAGGTAATTACATGTAATATGTATACTTTATCAAGAAGGATATAATTCCAGAATACAAATACAACGACTTGCTGACCTGCAGCGTAGTGACTTATGAAAGCATAGTAGGGGAAGGTGGGGGCAAAACGGGCCACATAAATACTAACCCTTCTATTTCTTAATGTTTCAAGCTATATCAAATTATAGTCAGACTCCAGACGAGGTGCTATACAGGAAGAATACTGAAAAGAACTAAAACGACATACTTTACCCAAAAAAATGCAGCTACTTTTTGAAAAAAATGTCCCGTTTTACCCCATGCCTGGGACGAAATGGGGCAGGGTGTCCCCTTCTATTAATGGAATAGGGTGTCCCTTTTTACCTCAGTGAGAAAACACAGTAGTAGTAGTAGTAGTAGTAGTAGTAGTAGTAGTAGTAGTAGTAGTAGTAGTAGTAGTAGTAGTAGTAGTAGTAGTAGTAGTAGTAGTAGTAGTAGTATGCATACTGTCATGTTTATGTTACGTAATGTTTGTTGACAATTTCTATTGGGGCATAATGGGACACTGTCCCGTTTTTCCCAATAGTGTTTACTTCATTGTTCACATTTCCGCCATTTTATAATGCATAACGATAATTTATTTTGTGATTATATTATACCATAACCAACCTTATATTTAACAACCTACTTAATTTAACAGTTGCTTATGAGAAATGTCTGTAGAAATACACTGGTTAACATAGACCCTTACATCAACATGCGCAAAATACAAAAAGCTATACAGAATACATATACCGTAGCCGAAAATGAAACCCATTTAGTTCCTAAAATAAAGGGAGATAATGCATTCCTAAAATAACTTCGATGTTACTCTTTGCCCCGTGTCCTGTTTTGCCACCACTTTCCGCTATAGGTGGAAAATGTGTGTCATTCTGTTTTGTATTCTTTGAGGTGTGATGGGTTGTGGTCGTACACTGAGTCGAAGCATACGTCATCTATCACCAGCCTGTAGCTTCAAAGTGCATGGTATCGTTTGTATTGTGACTACATTCACAACTGCCTTGCTACGTAGATGTGAGATTTGTTGTGATAATAGTAGTAGTAGTAGTAGTAGTAGTAGTAGTAGTAGTAGTAGTAGTAGTAGTAGTAGTAGTAGTAGTAGTAGTAGTAGTAGTAGTAGTAGTTTTACGTATTGGAAGATCCAAGAGGGATCCCACTTACCAGATTTTGACATGCCTACGGATAGACATCGTTGAAATCGACAGACATGACAGTTTCGCTTGTTTGGTTTTATCTGGCATTGTAGAGGCTTGGAACATTTATATTGGTATTTCGGTTTAAATCTGAGGCTGCGCATAAAAAAAATCTGCAAAAAAGATCAATGAATAATTATATGTATGTATGTATGTATGATTACTGTATTTGGCGGCTGTAGTAGTAGAAACATCCTACAGCTGCAATCAGCCCTTCTTCGCTTTTGCCCACTGTGCCTTGTCCTCAGCCAAAATCCTTAGCTTCCTCAAGTCCATCTTGACTTGAGTGTACCTAATCCTGATTTCTTGAGGTCACCTCGTAGCACGCTTAGCAGATTTATTCAATGCCGTCCTCTCATGGCTCTGTATTTGCTGGCTCCGAGTAGGGCGAATTCCAAGACTCTCTGCTGGTGTGTCTTCTGGCATCCTTAGCACATGGCCAAACATGGACCATCTTGTCTGGGCGACTTTTACACCTCTTGTATAGTGCATCGTTGGAAAGTATGCTCTCTGGCCATCGGTGTCCAGTGATGGTGCATAGGTGTTTGCGGTGGCAGGCATCAAGTTTGTCTAGAGCTGCATTTGGAGCTGCCCAACTGTTACAGTTATACATCATCAAGGATACGCAGGTTGCATTGTATAAACATAGTCTTTTTACCAAGGGCACCTTTGATCTACGAATCCATAGCTTCCAGAAGGACTGGAAAGCTATCTTCCCCATGACGCAGCCCGTAGCAATGTCAGCAGTACTGCAAAGCAGCGAGCCTAGGATTGTACTTTTCCTCCATGGTTCGCCGCCACGAAGCGGATCGTCATTTTCTTTAGTTTCATGGCTTGTAGATAGGTATATGTGAGTGAACTCTGTTTTGGATTCATTCATAAAGAGATTCTTAATTTTTAGTTTGCTTGCAGCTATTGGGAGAAGTTCGTCAAGGGGTTTCTTTTCCTCATCTATAAAGTCCACATCGTCGGCATATTCCATCTCTAGCGGTATGCCCAGTATTGGCACTGGGGTGGGGGGGGGGGAGTTGGTCTTGTGGAGCTTTCCTGCACGGATTTCAATGCAGCAGCCAGGTAACAGGTGAAGAGCACAGGGGATAGATCATCTGCCTGTGGGGAGCCGATTGATGTCTCAAACTCTACAGACTTCACTGACTTGACCCGTACTCTCAGCTTGGTGTCTGCAAGCAGTAGTCGCTCATCTTCATTGCAACTTGCCTGTCGTAGTACATCTAGGATCTTTGAGCGTTTAATTGTGTCGAAGGCTCGTGAGATGTCAATGCCCATTTTGTGGAAATCCCAGTATTTGGACATGACTACCAACACAAGCATGCATTGAGTCCATACAATGTATGCGCAGCTGCGTCCACATTTGAAGCCACTTTAACATGATCCGGTGAAGTCGTCGATCTTGTCTCGGATGCTGCATAGAGTAACATTGGATAGGATTTTCCGTATGCTGTTAAGGAGCACAATGGGCTGCAGATTGGCTGCGGGGGCGGGGGGCGGGGCAGGTGGCTTCTTGGGCTTGGGTAGCGCAATAAGGATGCCTTGGCCTACAGCGTCGATGGGAAGGTGGTGCATAAAAGCTGAATTGATTATGTGCGTGATCGGTTTTGAGATAATATCACTTGCATATTTGAATAGTTCATTGCTCATGCCATCAGGTCCAGATGCACGTCCATTTTTCAGGGCTTTAAGTGCTTTCTCAACATCTGCTGTATTAATTGGTGTTAGTAATGGCCGGGGGTACCTGAGAATGGGTGCAAGGGCTCATCATCGTGGTCAGTGAACTGTTCCTTGAGTCATTCTCGAATTGCCACGGCTTTGCCCTGGTCAGTCCCGATAAAGTGTCCTTCAGAGTTCTGTACAGTTACTGGCTGTGTGTAGTCAGCAACTCTCAGGGCTCGGGCTGCCCGAAACATTTTGTGGCAGTCATCCGTGGCAGTGATTTCATCTGCTAGGGCGTCTGCTTGTTGGATAGCAAGATCTTTTAAGCGTTCGCTAATTTGGCGCAGAATAGCGTAGTTTGGTGTGATCTTCACTTTGGCCACTTTGATAGCTGTGCAGACGTGAAAGAAGCTTTTGTAGCCTTAGAGCATTTAGGGGCTTTGCGATCAGCAATGTGTCCAGTCCATGTCGTCCAGTGGCGGCATGGGTGTTTGAAAGCCGTATGTGTGGCAAATAGGCCATTGGAACTAAGGAATGTCGCCAGTGCATCTCCATTGTTGTTGCGTGTGCCCTCTCCATACGCTCCCATGCATGAGCCAAGTCATGAACTTTTGTCCGTAATGCCGAGTTTACCCAGCTTGGAGTTGAAATCGCCACACGAACAGTTGCCATCTAGCTGGGACAGTAATGGCTGAGCTCAGTTCTGCATAGAAGGAATCTAATATAGTTCGATTCTCTTTGGCCCTTTCGGTAGTTGGCCCAAATGCATTGACTATGCAACGCTTTTGCGTTGGTATAGCCAGGTCGATAAATGCAACGCAATCACTGACGTATCCAAAACTAATGACATCGTCCAATACCCTTGGTCCGATTACGAAGCCTAATCCACGGTAAGTGGCCTGTTTTTGCTCCATGAGTACTAGCTTATGGCCTGTCTGAAGTTGCTGCTCTGAGTGTTTAGCTACTTTAGTCTCTTGAATGCATGTGATATCGATTTTATAGTGTTCACAGTCTGCACCTAAGGTTTGCCTCTTTGATGTTGCAGTCAGATCACCTACATTCCACGTAGCTATGGTAAGCTCCTAGGAAGATTGCGTTGTCCGAAGATCTCGAGCACAGTTTCTTGTTAGAAGGTTAGACATAGTCCGAGTTGCCTCTGTATGCGGATTGGTACTTACGGAGGAGACCGGCGTGGAGGTGTCATCTTTCTCCCTCGCAATCAATAATTGTCCACGATAATATATATATATATATATATATATATATATATATATATATATATATATATATATATATATATATATATATATATATATATATATATATATATATATATATATATATATATATATATATATATTTATATATATACTTTTTCACTTAGCTGATTATGACGTCATATATATATATTCCAGAGGAAAGAATGGACCTTTCTATATTAGATATGCCCCGCCCATCGCTAGCTATGCTCCGCCCACACCTCGCTCGTGTTGCGATTGATCGATCTCTGAACTCGCCGACTATCAATTTCCAGAAAACTATACGAGCTATTGAAGATTTTGGAAACAACTTGATTGGGCGCTGTTGCTGCCTATGGCAGCAACAGCGTCCAGTCAAATTAGTTGCAAAATATTATTAAATTGTCGAGACATACAATTCGTACAACGTGTCGGACTATTAAGAGTTAAAGGCAGGCCAAATAGAATCATTTAAGACGTAATGATTATGACGTCATCATACACGCCACTTAGCTGATTATGACGTCATATGACGGCAGATGATAGACGGATACTCTGGAAAGGTGAATCATTTAACTTTATTATAATCGCCTAATTTTTGTCTGATAGATAATGCCATAATTTTAAAAGGCGTCAGAATTGGCAAATTAATATTCTACGTACGAAGCTACCACACGTGACCGTCTTTTTTAATGGACGAATCTAGTTTTAGCTACGTCCCATCCATTACCAAATATTTTGAAACTAATTTGACTGGGTACAGTTGCCGCCATAGCAAAGTCAAATTAGTTTCAAAATATTCAACGGCATGGCTATTAAATAATCGGATGCCAGAAGACACATCGCACAAATAGCTTTGGAACTCGTCCTAATGGGAGCCAGTACATACAATGCCAAGAAAGGTCAGCATTGCGTAAAGTGATTCGAAGTGACCTTTAGAAAACAGGACTCGGTACATTCAGATCAAGAATGGGACTGAGGAGGCAAAAGGTCTTGGCTGGGGACAAGACCCAACAGTCAATGGCTGAGTAGGCCTGATTGCAACTGTGGGATGTTTCTACTACTACATCCGCAGAAAACGGTTTACTATCATACACGTTAGCTGTTTAATATGTTGAACCTAATTTAACTGGGTACTGTTGCTGCCTAGTCCAATTAGTTTCAAAATTTTCAACAGAATGTTTATTAAAAAGCAATAACATACACTTCGTGCACTTGCCATACTTTTCAATGTTCATGACGGAGCTAGAGACCCACTATGTATTGTGACGTCAGCCTACACGTGGCGTAGTTGAGTATGGTGTCATACTTGGTTATCAGATCGGACCCCTCTTTGCCGCTTCTCGCCGTCACGCCCTGTTAGTTGATCATGACCATTGACATTTTAAACAGCAAAATTAATAAAGTTCTTCGGGATACAAAGGGAAAGATTCGATCCAAGTTTCGTCAAATCCATTCAGCAGTACTTGACATATGTCGCTAGAAATTTATATCGCTTCTATGATCTTAACATTTAACTGCCCGACTGCAGACGATCTATCCCAAGTGTTATATCTCTTGACCTGTTAAATAAGTTGAAAACAATTTGACTGAAAGTTGTTGGTGGCTAAGCCACCAACAACATTCCGTCAAATTGTTTTCAAAATATTCATCAAGTCAAGAGTTTTTGCTCATTGAAATTATTGGTTGGTGGCTTGCAGCAGCGAGACAGTTACCCGTTTAACCACAACATCATCACACTTCCACGGGCCCACCATCGTCATATTGCATGATCCTCGCCCTCCCATCCACTCCGCTCCCATGTCAAGTACTGCGCTTGCACGCTTTTTATGTCTACGCGAAGTTCTCGAAACGTTGTTAATGAGCTCGGGTCAGTCAAGTTCCGCCAATGAAATATTTCGATAAGAAAAAAGGAACTACAAAATTTTACAATTTCAACAGTTTTTGTCATTGTGATTGTAAATTAGTTCGCCAGATGAAGTCTCGCCTATCGAGCGACGTAAAGGCTGTAACCTGATTGGCGGACAGCAGCCCACACGATCCACTCCGCTCCCATGTCAAGTACT
The DNA here is from genome assembly GCA_034401795.1 of Chaetoderma sp. LZ-2023a. NCBI lineage: Eukaryota > Metazoa > Mollusca > Caudofoveata > Chaetodermatida > Chaetodermatidae > Chaetoderma > Chaetoderma sp. LZ-2023a. The sequence goes on along the minus strand of CM067370.1, from coordinate 191,502,162 downwards.
GTGCTTGCACGCTTTTTATGTCTACGCGAAGTTCTCGAAACGTTGTTAATGAGCTCGGGTCAGTCAAGTTCCGCCAATGAAATATTTCGATAAGAAAAAAGGAACTACTAAATTTTACAATTTCAACAGTTTTTGTCATTGTGATTGTAAATTAGTTCGCCAGATGAAGTCTCGCCTATCGAGCGACGTAAAGGCTGTAACCTGATTGGCGGACAGCAGCCCACACTTGTAACGTTACTTCACTTAGCGAAGAGACCAAAGGACTGCGAGTAGGCCTACGGCCACGAGCAGCGTAGTTATGTGAGTGGGCGTATGTTAGTACGATGCGGGACCCTAATATGTTCGATATGAAATAATTCAATAGTTACCTTGCAAGCTTCGCACGTGTTTGCCCCGTAATGAAAACCGGAAGCTGTAGCCCCGCACACGCGGCATGGCGGTAATTGATCAACTCGGTTGCTAACACTCTCCGACACGGTATCTGGTAAATCTGTCATGGTATTAATCTGAGGGAAAGAAGAAAAACAACGACTGATTTTAATTCATTGGATTAAAAAACCAGTCTAAATATTTCACGTGAAGCTAATAACAGCAATTATTGTTGACAGGTGAGAGCCAAACGTTGGAAACCAGTCCTAGAGTGAATGCCGGAGTGTCACGTAGTGTGAATGGGCCAATACGGTTGTCTGATAAGCAGTCAAAATTTCATGAGATGAAGTGAATTTTACGAGTTCAAGAGTGATGTCGTTTAATGGAATATCCCAGTTTCTCAGTCAATCATGTGAGGTCATAATCAACTACGTGGCGTGTAGGCTGACGTCATAATATATTCGGTCATGGATGACTCGATTTAGTCTGTCGTATAGGCTTAATCGTCCTTCAGGTTGTACGAATTGTATGTCTTTACTATTTAATAGTCAATGACACCATGCATGAAGTAGATAAGTATGTCACGAACGCATAATTCAAGATGGCAGCAACAGCACCCAGTCAACTTAATTTCAAAATATTCAACATCTTACCTGTATGATTTTCTAGATAGTGATAGTCAGGGAGTGCAGGAATCGATCGATCCCACCAAGGGCGACGTGTGTGTGGAGCTTATGTAAAGATGGGCGGGGCAGAGCTAAAACTGGATTCCTCCACTGGAGAGAAATTCGGTCACGATCACGGGAAATTTGTTTATCACGGACTCGTTTAACAGCAATATCCAAATCACGTGATACATTTCCCGCATACTATTGATAAGATCAGTAGTAGTCCTGGAATGCTCCTGACATATTTATTATCACAATGGAGAGATACGATCTGTCACTCAAGTATCTGATGTCATAGTCAAAATACATCACATGTTAGCCGCCATCGCACTCATATGACGTAGGCCAGTCGGGAAAAGAGCAGTGGTCCGACAATAAGCGTTGGAATGGAAGAATCCAGTCTTAGCTATGTCACCCCTTCCTCCACTCCTCCCCCCCCCACCCCGGCACCGTCTTTAGGTTGGCTCCACCCACACTTCGCTTGTGCTGGGATCGATCGGTCCCTGAACACGCTGACTAAAATCTTAAAATGACTAATATTTTTAAATTACTTTGACTGGGAGTTGTTGCTGGCTATGCCACAGTCAAATTAGTTTTCAAATATTCAACAGCATGTTTAGTAAATAGTAAACACCCACTAATTTGTACAGCAACTCTTAGTCCGTCCATCAATTATGCGTTCGCGAGGCACCTAGAAACGCCATGAATGACGTAATTAATTATGACGTCATCTTACACGCCACCTAGTTGATTATGACGGCATATGATTGATGGATAAACTTTAATCCTGCATTGCGTCCCTTGGACGAATGCACAATTTAATACGCGGAAACATCTCTGAGTCGAATTAGTTTCAGAATATCAAACAGCGTACCGATACATATACCTTGTAATTGGAATTCTGGGATAGTATATTAACCATTTAATGACCAAATTCGCTCAAAGATAATCAAAATATGTCCTTATTAAATGTCCATTTACAGACCAAGAGAAGACTATTTTTACGAACCAGTCATTTCAGTGGTACGTTTAAAAAATAGTCTTCTCTTGGTCTGCTAATGGATAGTTCTCAATACCACTGCAGAGTCCGGTTTTGGCCGGCTTAGGCATTAACGGGTTAACATGATTTGAGTGTTCCTTTAATAAATGAAGACACCATGATAAAGCGGGCTACTGCGCTGGTAGTACCGTATTGGCCCGGTATTTATTCAAAACCGGCCCCCAAACCTGCGTTATCTGATAAGTGTTCGCCGAGGTAATGAGTGGATATAGGTGATCAACAACACCGACAACTCGGATGATTTAGCGTAAAAATCCTTTTTATTAATTTTGAAAGTTGAAGTAACTGTATCTAAGCGCAATGCGAATCCACCTTGTGTGTGTCTAATCCAGAAATATGAATCGTGGTCTCATCTTGACGCGGGGTAAATAAAACGTGACCCACATACTACATACACGTTGCACATGTATAAATAGGCATGTGACACATTTTAAATACTGGAGATTATTTGTCTGTATAACACAACTGCATAGATTATAGGTAGACGACATATAAGCTAATATCATAACTTTATAGTTAAACTGTACTATTAGCAGCAGCAACAGCAGCAGCAGCAACAACATCAACAACAACAACAACAACAACAACAACGAGTTTTACAGCTAAGCAAATTGCGAGATGTTGCTGTTGTTGTTGTTGTTGCTGCTGTTGTTGTTATCTCCTATGCGGCTTCTGCTGCTGTCAATAACAGTAACTTAATCTCAAACTTACCTGTTCAGTTGGTGAGACAACATTCCCTTTCAGATCCATCGAAACGTCAGTTTATCAATCTGATTAATACATACAGAGAAATATGTATAGATCTGATAGCAATGAGAATATAGTTTCTAGAACGCGGTTGTCTCGCTATCCCGATTCGTAGATAGTAAGCTCTCCGATAGTGACATGATAAATTTTGGGGACGTCATGACTTGCAATTTACAATCTGTACATATATATATATATCCATTTATCTTCTGCTATACTCGTATAATGTGCTTACTATATCTATGCTTGAACTAGCCTAATTTTCTGTCGATTTATTTTTCTATAGGGAACTCAGCCATATGTGTTTGAATGAGACGAAGAAGACGTCTCCGATAGGCCTATGTACTGCATTTGGACCTAACTATAACCGCATGTGTTAGCGAATTGACCCTTGAGAAAAATAGACGCTTTCCGAAGATCATTCTTAAACGCGTAGCATAGGAAGCGTAACAATGCCCTCAATAATGATGTGTCATCTTTGGACCTCGACAAAATATAATACAGACCAGAAATTCTTTGTATTTTAAGGGACGTCCTGTTGTAGATGTTGAAAATAATTTGACTGATAGCTGATGCTGACTAGGGCTTAAATTGTCGCGGCGAAGAGCAAGTGACGGTATCTATTAAGGTCGTGTTCTCTCTTTAGAGTTAATCGGGAATAACGCCATACGGCAGTATGGCGTTATTCCCGATTAAGTCTCTAGTGAGAACACGGTCTAGCCGTTTATTTTCTAATGCGGTAAAGGAATATGGAATTATAGGCGAGGTCTTGCCAGAGACATATTTTGTTTCTGGCAATCACGAGTAACATCAGAGCCAACTAGATATACGCAAGCGAGTATCTTGCATGTGTTGCCATGCTAAATACAGCAAGCCACAGTATCATCGCTAATAAACACTGGTCATGCATGTTCCAATATTCCTCCCTGGCTGACCTTCTGATTTGTAACAACGTGTTCACGATAACAATCCAGTTAGTTGCAAAATATTTAATAGTTTGCCTGGGGTGAAAAGGACCTTTCGAGTTTTAGCTATGCCCCGCCCATCCCTGGTTAAGCTCCAGCTACGCTTCCTCCGTATTGGGATCGATCAATCCCCAAACGCCATAACTATCAATTTCCAGAAAACTTTACAGGTAAGCTGTTGAATATTTTGGAACCTATGGCTGCAACAGCGCCCGGTCAAATTAGTTTCAAAATATTCAACAGAATGTTTATTAAATAATAAAGACATACAATTTGTACAACAATGCTTAGTCAGTCCTGAATTATGCGTTCCTGACGTACTTATCCACATCATTCATGGCATCATTGATTATGAGGTCATCATACACGTCACGTACGCCATATGATGGATGGGTACATCGGAAAGGTCCATTGGGATTTTGGGAATTAAATCTGTCAAAATCGAATCAAACAAGTCTGGGTGAAGCTTAGTTGGAAATAGACTGACCATAGCTAGGAATGACGACAAGCTGCGACTAGCCAGGCCGCTATTGACAAACAAGGATGTGAGAATGTGAGTTAAAATGTGGCGTCTTCAGCGCGCGAGACCTCCATTGATTCTTCACAGGGTGATGACCTCTTTCCGGTGCTGTTTACACGCTACCTTGCCGCAAACCTCTCATCTTTCGGAGAGCACGCCGCAAGACCAGACCCACCAGCATCTACAACGCCATCCCGCTAGAAGTAGACGATGTCGACTTCGTAGCTGAGGAAAATAGGCCTCTCGATATGCATGAGTACTGTATTTTGCCCGCTGTAGTAGTAGAAACATCTTACAGCTGCAATTAGTCCTTCTTCGCTTTTGCCCACTGTGTCTTGTCCTCAGCAATATTTCTTAGCGTCCTCAGGTCCATTCTTGACTTGAGTGTACCGAGTCCTGCTTTCCTGAGGTGATCTCGTACCACGCTTAGCAGATTTATGCAAGGAAGTCCTCTCCTGGCTTTGTATTTGCTGGCTCAGTGTAGGGAGAATTCCATGGCTCTCTGTGCTGGTGACTCGTCTGGCATCCTTGGCACATGGCCAAACATGGACCATCTTTGCTGGCCGACCTTTATAGACACCGGCGACGTATTACACATCTTGTATAGCGCATCGTTGGAATTTATGCTGTCTGGCCATCGGTGTTCAGTGATGGTGCTTATGTGTTTGCGGTGGCAGGCGTCGAGTTTGTCTAGAGCCGCCTTTGGAACTGCCCAGCTCTTACAGTTATACGGCATCAAGGATACGCATGTTGCATTAAACAAACATCTCGATAACCTTCTCCTTATAGCTGCAAAACAACCCAAGAATGTGAACCTCATCATGAAGGAAGCACAGACGAAGTTTACCCATGTACACCTTAGATCATATTAACAGCCAACTAAATCAGTGACAGGGGCATCCTGCTGCGTGGCGGGGAGGAATGTTAGATGGACAAAGTCATTGCTTCCCTAATGTGCAGCTTCTCCGACATCGATGAACGTTGCATCACGGGAAACATTGCCTTCACGTCCTCTTAGAAACTATGTGTTCTTGGACCAAGAATAACTCTGGCTCATAAACTACGTTTGTATCACTGATGCTGTACACCTGTATCCGCTGGGCAACTCGTAAGGCAATGGAGCTTTCCAGTTTATCCATCAATCATATGACGTCATAATCAACTACGTGACATGTAGGATGACATCATAGTCAATGACGTCAAAGCTGGCGTAGATATGTTCGTGACGAACGCATAATTGATGACGGACTAAACATTGCTGTGCGAATTGTATGTCTTTACTATTTAATAAAGATGCTATTGAATATTTTGAAACTAATTTGACTGGGCGATGTTGCTGCCATTGGCAGCAACAGCGTCCACTCAAATTAATTGTAAAATATTCAAAAGCTTATCTGTATAGTTTCCTGGAAATTGAGAGTCAGGCAGTTCATGGATCTATCGATCGATCCCAACACGGTGAGGTTTGGGTGGAGCTTAGCTAAAGATGGGCGGGGCATAAATACAACTGGATACATCTAGATAGGCTTAATGCCTGTCACAGCAGACACCTTCGTATCATAACCAAGCATCGCTGATAAGTATAATCTCCAACGACATGCTATTCACTCTGCGCAATACAGTCCCACTGTCAGTCAAGGTGGCCTAACAGAGATGGTCTATGTCTGGCCATATTCTGTGAATAACACAAGATACCCAATCAGAGAAAGACTTGGAATTGACTGTGCTCGGTTCAATCATCTACACAGTTTGTAGATGACGCCACTAGCACAGACAACTTAGTTTCAAAATATTCAACCGAATATTTATTAAATAGACATACAATTCGTGCAACTGGACTATTAAGCGTTTATGACGGACATTCCTGACGTAATTGCTTATGCCATCAGCCAATATGTAGGTGATTATGACGTCGTGTGATTGATCGATAGACTGGGCCCCTCTATTGTGGTCAATGTGTTAGAATAACAAGTTTTGGCTCAAAATAAAATAAAGTATTAAAATCCATATTTTCTACCAGGGATGCCGTCAACTCTTAATGTAAGGTTTAAATTATGATTGACCCCAGTTCTACAAATCCTGAAAGCATGTACGGGAACGCGTTCAACACGTGCATCGTTTTCATCCGCTCATAATAAGTAGATTTCAGTATTATGTTCAAACAAATATGGCATGTAATAGGACCCGAGAAACAAGATCACCTAGTTACGTGACCTCTAAAATGTACACACTCAGAAAGCTGCCCAAGAGCCCACCTGCCTTATGGACCACGTGGCTTAAAAAGAGCCATCATCTTTTGCCGCAAATTATTTTTATTATTAGTATTTGTATCCATTAAGTCGTTGCAAACCATTCACATGTCAACCATTCGCGGTACACATGCCAATCATTCTAGATCTACTTCCCAAAACACTGATTGGTCAAAAGCTTGACGACATCATCAATATTTGACTTAGGTCTTGACCCCTTTTTATGGCAGAGAATACTCGAATCTGATTGGTCTGGAACCAAACCATAGACCTCGCTCTCGTCCAATCAGATTCGAGTATTTTGGCAGAAAACTAGGGCGTGGCCTAATTCAAACTTTGATCACGTCATCAGGCTCTAAACCAATGAGATTTGCGTGCACCTCGTGGCATACACCAAGTGTGAAACTGGTAGAGTGGATGAATCTCAGGGTATGCGTGTATAATTCATATATAAAACATAGCATACTACCACACAATTGCCTATAACCAGTGGGTAACACGGCTGGATAAATTAATGGTCTCTATGCGAAATATGCATTAGGACATCGTGTATGTATAATCAACACTGGTTCTGCAGTTGTCTAATTGAGGAATCCAGTCTCTAAGTCAATCATTTTACGTCACATATAGTCTGGCGTTATAATTAATTACGTCATGAATGACGTGATTTAGTCGGTCTTGTACACCAAGTTGTACGCATTGTATCGCTTTCCTATTTCCTAATTGTATTTCTTTCTCTAATAAGAATTCTGTTGAATATTTTGAAGATAATTTAACTGGGCGCTGTTGGTGCCATACGCAGCATCAACACCCAGTCAAATTAGTTTCAAAATATTCAACAGCCTACCTGTATAGTTTTCCAGAAACTAAGATCCAGAGAGTGTGCGGGTCGATTTAACTCAACAAGGCCAACGTGTGGGTGGATCCTAGCTACAGATGGGCGGGGCATAGCTAAACTATAGTCCTCCATTGCGGTCTCTCAGCCACCTACACACACCTTGTAGCGCACACCCGTCGTCCTGTTAATGAGGTCCACTTGTAAACTAAAGGTCATGGGTTCGAATCTCGCCTCTACTCGATGACACACCAAATGTCTGGAACCAAACTTGAAGTGTATGAGTCTCATGGAGTGAGGATAATTCTGAATCGCTGAGTGTGTTTATTTGGAATATTCCCTAATTTAACTGATTTGGAAACAAGAGTGTTTGACCTTGAACTCTCCGAACATTTACCAGTTTAGTTGTAGGTCTACACATACTAATGTTCTAGTGAATGTGATCTTGTCAGACATATCAAGACCAGTAAGCGGTTTGTGAAACATGATTAATGGGTCGTGAAGGAATTCATTTTAACATTGGCATACCTTGGTCTACACAACATAAATGATCACTCTTATAGATTTGGAATGCGTCGGATGAGTTCCCATCTAGACTGGAGAATTCAGCTTTCAAAATCGCAGGTCCCGTCGAAGGTGAGCGTTTGCACACACCGCTAATTAACATTGATTGGAAGCCATGCCTAGCAATGGAGGACTACAGTTTTAGCTATGCCCAGACCATTTGGAGCTAAGCGCAGTGTTGGTATCGATCGATCCCTGACCTCCACGACTATTACTTTTTCAGAAAGCTATACAGGTAAGCTGTAGACTATTTTGAAACTCATTTGACTGGGCTGGCGCTGTTGCTGCCAAATTAGTTTCAAACTATTCAACATCATGTTTATTAAATAGTAAAGGTATATAATTTTTACCACAACGTTTAATCTGCCATTATATTAAGCGGCTGTGCCGAAATTACCAACGCCATTCAGAACCTAATTGATTACGAGGTCATCCTGCACTTCGCGTAGTTGATTATGACGTTATATGATTGACTGAGAAACCGGAATCCTTCATTCATGCGCTTTCTGCCAGAACCTTTCCCTTTGAAGACGGACCTATGCGATAGGAGTGTGGCGCCAGCTACCATGTGACATATTTTGATTACGACGGTAGATACCTGAGTGGCAGGTCCGATCCCTCAACGAACCGTTACATTTTAGTTATGCCCCGCACATCTCTAGCTAAGCTCCACTCACACCTTGCTCGTGTTGGGTCGATCGAATTCTCTGACTATAAATTTCCAGCAACAGCCTCCGGTCAAATTAGTTTCAAAATATTCAACTGTGTTTATTAAATAATAGAGACATACCATTCGCACAACGTGTCGGACTATTAGGAGTTAAAGACAGGCGAAATAGAATCATTTATGACGTAATGATTATGACGTCACCCCACACGTAGCATAGCTGATTATGACGTCATATAGCGTCAGATGATAGATGGATACTCTGCAAAGGTGAATTAGTCCTTTGCTCAGTTACTCAGTTCCTTAGAGGCAGAAACCGCCCACCTTATCCCCACAGTTATAGAGTACTAATCTGGCTTAAAATTATCTACAGGTCAGACAATGCTCAATGAATCCGCAATTCTCGCTCTTTCACTCCCTGTATCGCTACACTATGTGTTGGAGCGAATGCTTTATATAAAGCTGTCATGACATGTTAAATTAGCCAATGCTAACCCATTCTAGCAACACAAAGTTGTCAGAAAATCTTCGTTTCAGCTATCTCTATTATAAACCCAGATTCAGATATCCGCCTTACATTTTGGAGCGCTGTAAAAGGATTCGCCAAATACATAGTGATCACAGTCATCACTTGACGGCTAAACACGATACAGACGACATATTTACTATTGCATATCACCGCTTAGCGCTTGCCTTTCAGGACATGGTGGCTAACGGTCAGGACTGTTGTGCGAGCCTTCTCTATATAATCAACAACCGGACCCTTAATATAGTTACTTAATATGGAAATTGATTTGGCTGTAAATAGGTACTTGCGATGACATAGCTTTCTATATGCCGAATATGGCTGAACTGTCGGCCTGCCTGGCCTGGAATATCAAATGAACAGGGGATGAGGTCTATATAGTCCAAGAGCTAAACGGTTTTTAATTATATATCTCAGACCAAAAGGTTTGATCGTGGTTTGTTTCTAGATCATAATTTTCTGCTTATTCTTAAATTCCATTTCTTACTTGACACATGCTCTGCATTTTGGGTGGATATGCTTTTTTGCTTGTTTTCGAAAACAAATTGAGAAAAGGTACTCATTATTGTTTTTATTCCACACATTCATTGAACAAGTGGTTACGAAAAGAACTAAGTTAAAGGTAATGAGGAGACATACATCGGGGTGGGGGTGAGTGGGTAGGGTGGGAGAGTGTGGAGGGGGGGGGGGCGGGGGCGGAAGGGCTACTTATATAATCACCACACATAGACTCAGATGTATTAAAAAAATAAACTTATTATTCATACATAATTGTAAACATATATTTACACATTAATGGTCTTTGTCTTAGTTTAGATAATAACTAAGGGTGCTTTAGGGAAGAAAGTTCTCTTCAGGCTCCACTCCGTTGATCTTCCAATGACACTGTCCATTCGAGATCGTTGTCCCCTTGACTAGAATGCAACTAATATTTCAACAACGAAAATTTATTCAAATTAACCCACTGATGCAGTATATTTAGACTTTGAAAAAGCATACAATGGCGTGCCACACCAACGACTCTAATTAAAACTGAGAATCTATGGTATTAGATATAATTTAATAAAGTGATAAGAAAACTACATACATAATAGAAACAGAGAGTGAGGATCAATGGCATGACATCAGAATGGATGAAGGTCACCAGCGAGGTGCCACAACGAAGTGTCCTGGGAACTATGTTGCTATATATGTTGTTCCCAAGGAATAAATTTGATGGAGATCGTGTTGGGATCGGTCGATCTCTGAACATCCTGACTATCAATTTCCAAACAAATACAAAAGTAAGCTGTTGAATATTTTAAAACTAATTTGACTGGTTGCTGTTGCTGCCTAAGGCAGCAACAGCGCTCAGTCAAATTAGTTTCAAAATATTCAACATCATGTTTATTAAATGGCAAAGACATCCAATTCATATAACGTGACGGACAATTTGAGATTTGATGATGGTCTATATGGAAAACTTTGTGACGCAATGATTGTGACGTCATCATGCATGCGTTGAGCTGATTATGACGTCATAGGAGGGCAGATAATGGATGGTACTCTGGAAAGGTGAATTAGAACATAGGATGTTGAGTAATACTGACTTAAGATGTATTACACGATAATAGCATTGAAGAATCATACAAGGATGATGGGAATATGAAAATGGGATTGAGAGAGGGAAAGCTACAGCTATTTAGGATAAACATGTGAGTTTGATGAATAATTCAATGGAAACGGGAGCTTGACGGATGAAATCAAAATACTGGCAAAGCCAAAACAAGGGACATTAACCCTTTAACCCTTAAATTTGTCCAAGAAAATTTTTTTCATAGAAAGAGTTCATTTGCAGACCAAGAGAAGATAATTTTTGAAAATTTACGACTGGAATGCTTGGCTCGGTTCTCGAGCCAGTTATTCCAGTGTTAACTTTTCCAAGACATTGTTCTCTTGGTCTGCAAATGGGCATTTCTCAAGACCCATGCACTAGCCGTTTTTGGCTGACATGAGGGCTAAAGGGTTAAGCTGCTAATGAAAACTGGTGAAAGGGTGGGAGTAGGTGGTTGCGGGGGGGTTAACTACAGAAGGTTCGTAACTCATAAATATATTTATTTTGGAACACAAATATTGATTTATGTCGTTCCGATGGGGTTATATAGAAATTATCTACCAGACAAACTCTACTAACCTACCACTGAAACATATTGGAAGATTTCACAAAAATATATGGCAACCCAGCTACCAAGATGCAGGATGCTATAGATAATGTATGTAGTTTGTCGCAGATAAAACACATTTTTAACATTTCTCCAGGAACAACCCGCAAACCAAACACTGTATGACAGATAGGCCCGATATACACCACGTTTCAACATCAGAAGTTAAAAAAAGATTTGGGAGTGCAGATAATAGATGCAGACTTCTCTTTTGATATACATATATGTAAGATGGTATCCAAGGCGAACAGCACAATAGGACCTATCAAGTCAATCTTTAGCAAAATAGACCCATCTACATTCACTCTTGTACAAGTCTGTAGTGTAGTAAGAAGACAATCACAGTCATTAGCAAGTGACCTGCGCCATGCGACAAAAGTTGTCCCTCAAATCAGAGAGTATAGCCGCACACCAACAGACTTAAAGCCTTAAAAGTAACGTCACTGAAATATAAACAGTAGCGATTCCAATGGACCGTTCCAGTTTTAGATATGTCCCGGCCATCTCTAGTCGAGCTCCACCAACACCTCGCTCGTGCTGGGATCGATCACTCCCTGAACTCCCTGACTATCAATTTCCAGATCACTCTACAGGTAAGCTGTTGAATATCTTGAAACTAATGTGACTGGGTGCTGTTCCTGTCTATGGCAGCAACAACGCCCAGGCAAATTAGTTTCAAAATATTTAACATACTGTGTATTAAATAGTAAAGACATGCAATTGGTACAACAACGCTTTAGTCCGTCACCAACTATGCGGTCTTGACGAACTTACCTACGTCATTCATGGCGTCATTGATTATGACGTCATCATACACGTCGCGTAGTTGATTAAAACGTCATATGAGGTCAGATGATGGATGGATACTCTGGAGAGGTCACATGACCGGTAGATAGGTCTCCACTTTCCACGGCCGAATTTTTGTGATAGCGTGAAGATATACTGGCGTAGACTCCCTGCAGATTCAGAATCGTACGGATCTCGTTAAATCGATCTCAGAACTGATTACGATTAGATATGTGGCTACTTTTACTCGGCAGCATTTTCTGTATTTAGTATGAAGATCAGCCCACTATTGTAGAAAAGGCGGCTTGGGTAGCGAAACACACAGGAAAAGGTAACAACAGCAAAACGACCAATTACGGCTTCCATAAGGTCACAAAGATTGTGATTTTAAAAAGTACAGAGGCAATAACAAGCCAATGGCTTATGTCGCCGCCGCCTACGCCCACGCTGACGCCACCCACGACGACTACGATGACCAATAGATGGATGAGCAGCTCCTAGTCAAATAATTATTTCCAAAATATTCAACAAAATGTTTTATAAAATTGCTAAAGGTGGGCGGACGTTTCGATTTTCGGGACGGAATTATAATACGTTATTATGCTTGTGACGTCAGCTAACTAGTGAGATACATGAGTGAAATGTGTGATCCCTCCATTGTTTATGTCGTGGTTACCATGGTGACGCCACTATTTGCGAAAGCCTAATCCTCAAAGTTGTTGGATAGTGACGTCATACTGGCAATCATTATCACATGGCATAATTTAACCCGTTCAAGCCCGAAATATCAATATCGCAATTTCAAATCTACCATACTGATAGGCAATCTGAGCTCTCTGTCCAGCCTCAAGATATATATTCTGACACAAACCGGGTCACACCAGAATATAAATAGCAGAGTCAAAGAGCTTGAACTCCCGTGCACGCGCCAGTAGCGATAGAATATTTACACAACAGGGTAGTCAAATTTAGACTATCCGTCATCCGCCATATTAAATTCAACAAGCTTGGCCTAAAAAGCGTATTTCACCGAATGCCAGATTCCAGTCATATTATGTCTACTTTTGAAATAGTAAACATACTAATTCTTGCATTGTACATAGCGTATCATGTTTGGCGTGTTGAATTGAAATGGTTATACTATCAGATACGGGAATGTTATAAAGATGGTAATTATGGTCTAAATCAGGCAGAATTGATTGTTCTCTGTTGATAGATGTAAACATAGCCTACAAGATACAAGAACAAGTGTTTGTTTAATGATATTCCAGGTGGGATAATTATTTGAAAATGTGAAATCATCACAGAGAACATGGTGTGTATTTTGAAACTAATTTAACTGAAACTATGTTAATCATTGCTGCATACAACAGTAACAACATCCAGTCAAATTAGTTTCAAAATATCCACCACGCTATATAGCACATTGTAATAATGTGTTGTGTTGGGTTTGTTAGAGTGAAAAGGTTAAGGTTTATCCATGCAACACGTTAGGGATATAATAACAAATTACATCACGGTACATTGAGTCTTTCATGATTTATTTTATTGTAGTTACAGGAATGATGGAATCTTTGTTTCGCATATGTAGTGCCGTCCAGAGTTACTACATAAGTAATCCCAAAGCTTGCCGTTAGAGCCGTTGAATAACGCGCAATACTGAGTTGGCCCGTTTGGTTGGCCGGGACACCACGGCTGATATCCATCAGTTATGTTTACGCCAGTGGACTCCCACACCCAATACGTCCCATGCTGATGTGCGCTCGTCCAATAAGAAACTGAAAGAAATACATTATTATACGTTATTACTGACATCTGACATACTGATTGTTACAGGTTAATAACAATACAACGGTAAGCATTAATATCTCTAATGCACATCGATTCACACTTGATGCTAAAATACTTGTATCTCAACTTCAATGCAACCACACACAGAAAGTGCTGTTATTTTGAAATTAATTTGACTGAAAGTCGTTGCTGTCTACTGTAGTGTTCTAGCCAGTACCATTAGAGGTAACGGTATGTAACTTCAACGAGGTAGACACAACTAGATCTTACTTAATACTGATACTTTAATAGATCAACCACTACACTGAATTATGACTATTGATACTTGTATATAATATAAAGGTACGACTGTAACAAATGCTTAATAGTACAACTGAGTAGAGCAGAGGCCAGTAGGTATGTACGGTACGACAGTCACCAACTAACTGAGGTCCCTGGGAGATGTTGATACAGTGCCTGGTAATTAGGTGGGGCATCTCATGTTACGACAGATTCAGGATAGGTGTACTTAGTTTTATGGGGAATGTATTTGTGCACATCTACGGCATCAACGACTTTCAGTCAAATTTGTTTCAAAATATCCAGAGAAAGTATATGTCTATGTTCAATAACTAACCACTGTCTAATGCGTCTAATGACTTAGTGTAAGAGTTGTGTTCTATGGATCACTCTATTGTACTTGGCAAGTCAAATAGGCAGATGACAGATTCGTTGTCATATATAAAACATGTTCTGGTGTATATTTTAGTTAATTTAACTGAAGGATAGTAGTAGCTAAGGCAGCAAGAGATTCTTCAAGTCAAGTTGATTTTAACAGATTCAGAAGCTTACCTGTGCTGTTAGTTTGAGATTGAAATACGGATAAAGAAAGGTTAACATATATAATGACAAGATATAATGCTATATTATGCTGTTAGACGAGAGTGATTCATACTGTATCCACGTCTGCATGTTTATGATTCACTCATAATTAAGAAAATACATACCGTTTACCGTGTGATTGCGGAGAAAGTCCGCTTCTTGTTTTGTCTCAATTGCGACTAAATTAGCGCCCTTCATCTGACACAGCGCTCTGGCATAATCCCAACACATTATTACAATGTGCTATATAGCGTGGTGGATATTTTGAAACTAATTTGACTGGAAGTTGTTACTGTTGTATGCAGCAATGATTAACATAGTTACAGTTAAATTAGTTTCAAAATATACACCGTGTTCTTTGTGATGATTTCCCATTTTCAAATAATTAGCCTACCTGGAATATCATTAAACAAACAATTGTTCTTGTATCTTGTAGGCTATGTTTACATCTATCAACAGAGAACAAGCAATTCTGCCTGATTTAGACCATAATTACCATCTTTATAATATTCCCGTATCTGATAGTATAACCATTTCAATTCAACACGCCAAACATGATACGCTATGTACAATGCAAGAATTAGTATGTTTACTATTTCAAAAGTAGACATAATATGACTGGAATCTGGCATTCGGTGAAATACGCTTTTTAGGCCAAGCTTGTTGAATTTAATATGGCGGATGACGGATAGTCTAAATTTGACTACCCTGTTGTGTATATATTCTATCGCTACTGGCGCGTGCACGGGAGTTCAAGCTCTTTGACTCTGCTATTTATATTCTGGTGTGACCCGGTTTGTGTCAGAATATATATATCTTGAGGCTGGACAGAGAGCTCAGATTGCCTATCAGTATGGTAGATTTGAAATTGCGATATTGATATTTCGGGCTTGAAAGGGTTAAATTATGCCATGTGATAATGATTGCCAGTATGACGTCACTATCCAACAACTTTGAGGCTTAGGCTTTCGCAAATAGTGGCGTCACCATGGTAACCACGACATAAACAATGGAGGGATCACACATTTCACTCATGTATCTCACTAGTTAGCTGACGTCACAAGCATAATAACGTATTATAATTCCGTCCCGAAAATCGAAACGTCCGGCCACCTTTAGCAATTTTATAAAACATTTTGTTGAATATTTTGGAAATAATTATTTGACTAGGAGCTGCTCATCCATCTATTGGTCGTCGTAGTCGTCGTGGGTGGCGTCAGCGTGGGCGTAGGCGGCGGCGACATAAGCCATTGGCTTGTTATTGCCTCTGTACTTTTTAAAATCACAATCTTTGTGACCTTATGGAAGCCGTAATTGGTCGTTTTGCTGTTGTTACCTTTTCCTGTGTATTTCGCTACCCAAGCCGCCTTTTCTACAATAGTGGGCTGATCTTCATACTAAATACAGAAAATGCTGCCGAGTAAAAGTAGCCACATATCTAATCGTAATCAGTTCTGAGATCGATTTAACGAGATCCGTACGATTCTGAATCTGCAGGGAGTCTACGCCAGTATATCTTCACGCTATCACAAAAATTCGGCCGTGGAAAGTGGAGACCTATCTACCGGTAATGTGACCTCTCCAGAGTATCCATCCATCATCTGACCTCATATGACGTTATAATCAATGACGCCATGAATGACGTAGGTAAGTTCGTCAAGACCGCATAATTGCTGACGGACTAAAGCGTTGTTGTACCAATTGCATGTCTTTACTATTTAATACACAGTATGTTAAATATTTTGAAACTAATTTGCCTGGGCGGTGTTGCTGCCATAGACAGGAACAGCACCCAGTCACATTAGTTTCAAGATATTCAACAGCTTACCTGTAGAGTGATCTGAAAATTGATAGTCAGGGAGTTCAGGGAGTGATCGATCCCAGCACGAGCGAGGTGTTGGTGGAGCTCGACTAGAGATGGGCGGGACATTGGAATCGCTACTGTTTATATTTCAGTGACGTTACTTTTAAGGCTTTAAGTCTGTTGGTGTGCGGCTATACTCTCTGATTTGAGGCACAACTTTTGTCGCATGGCGCAGGTCACTTGCTAATGACTGTGATTGTCTTCTTACTACACTACAGACTTGTACAAGAGTGAATGTAGATGTGTCTATTTTGCTAAAGATTGACTTGATAGGTCCTATTGTGCTGTTCGCCTTGGATACCATCTTACATATATGTATATCAAAAGAGAAGTCTGCATCTATTATCTGCACTCCCAAATCTTTTTCTAACTTCTGATGTTGAAACGTGGTGTATATCGGGCCTATCTGTCATACAGTGTTTGGTTTGCGGGTTGTTCCTGGAGAAATGTTAAAATCGTGTTTTATCTGCGACAAACTACATACATTATCTATAGCATCCTGCATCTTGGTAGCTGGGTTGCCATATATTTTTGTGAAATCTTCCAATATTTTTCAGTGGTGGGTTAGTAGAGTTTGTCTGGTAGATAATTTCTATATAACCCCATCGGAACGACATAAATCAATATTTGTGTTCCAAAATAAATATATTTATGAGTTACGAACCTTCTGTAGTTACCACCACCCACCCCCACCCTTTCACCAGTTTTCATTAGCAGCTTAACCCTTTAGCCCTCATGTCAGCCAAAAACGGCTAGTGCATGGGTCTTGAGAAATGTCCATTTGCAGACCAAGAGAACAATGTCTTTGAAAATTTAACACTGGAATAACTGGCTCGAGAACCGAGCCAGCCATTCCAGTCGTAAATTTTCAAAAATTATCTTCTCTTGGTCTGCAAATGAACTCTTTCTATGAAAAAGATTGAAATATTCATGGACACATTCAAGGGTTAAAGGGTTAATGTCCCTTGTTTTGGTTTTGCCAGTATTTTGATTTCATCCGTCAAGCTCCCGTTTCCATTGACTTATTCATCAAACTCACATGTTTATCCTAAATAGCTGTAGCTTTCCCTCTCTCCAACCCATTTTCATATTACCATCATCCTTGTATGATTCTTCAATGCTATTATCGTGTAATACATCTTATGTCAGTATTACTCAACATCCTATGTTCTAATTCACCTTTCCAGAGTACCATCCATTATCTGCCCTCGTATGACGTCATAATCAGCTCAACGCATGCATGATGACGTCACAATCATTGCGTCACAAAGGGTTCCATATAGACCATCATCAAATCTCAAATTGTCCGTCACGTTATATGAATTGGATGTCTTTGCCATTTAATAAACATGATGTTGAATATTTTGAAACTAATTTGACTGAGCGCTGTTGCTGCCTTAGGCAGCAACAGCAACCAGTCAAATTAGTTTTAAAATATTCAACAGCTTACTTTTGTATTTGTTTGGAAATTGATAGTCAGGATGTTCAGAGATCGATCGATCCCAACACGATCTCCATCAAATTTATTCCTTGGGAACAACATATATAGCAACATAGTTCCCAGGACACTTCGTTGTTGCACCTCGCTGGTGACCTTCATCCATTCTGATGTCATGCCATTGATCCCCACTCTCTGTTTCTATTATGTATGTAGTTTTCTTATCACTTTATTAAATTATATCTAATACCATAGATTCTCAGTTTTAATTAGAGTCGTTGGTGTGGCACGGCATTGTATGCTTTTTTAAAGTTTAAATATACTGCATCAGTGGGTTAATTTGAAAAAATTTTCGTTGTTGGAATATTAGTTGCATTCTGGTCAAGGGGACAACGATCTCGAATGGACAGTGTCATTGGAAGATCAACGGAGTGGAGCCTGAAGAGAACTTTCTTCCCTAAAGCACCCTTAGTTATTATCTAAACTAAGACAAAGACCATTAATGTGTAAATATATGTTTACAATTATGTTTGAATAATAAGTTAATTTTTTTAATACATCTGAGTCTATGTGTGGTGATTATATAAGTAGCCCTTCCCCCCCCCCACTCTCCCACCCTACCCACTCACCCCCACCCATATGTATGTCTCCTCATTACCTTTAACTTAGTTCTTTTCGTAACCACTTGTTCAATGAATGTGTGGAATAAAAACAATAATGTGTACCTTTTCTCAATTTGTTTTCGAAAACTGGCAAAAAAGCATATCCACCCAAAATGCAGAGCATGTGTCAAGTAAGAAATGGAATTTAAGAATAAGCATAAAATTATGATCTAGAAACAAACCACGATCAAACCTTTTGGTCTGAGATATATAATTGAACACCGTTTAGCTCTTGGACTATGTGGACCTCATCCCCTGTTCATTTGATATTCCAGGCCCGGCAGGCCGACAGTGCAGCCATATTCGGCATATAGAAAGCTATGTCATCGCAAGTACCTATTTACAGCCAAATCAATTTCCATATTAAGTAACTATATTAAGGGTCCGGTTGTTGATTATATAGAGAAGGCTCGCACAACAGTCATGACGGTTAGCCGCCATGTCCTGACAGGCAAGCACGAAGCGGTGATATGCAATAGTAAATTTGTCGTCTGTATCGTGTTTAGCCGTCAAGTGATGACTGCGATCATTATGTATTTGGAGAATCCTTTTACAGCGCTCCAAAATGTAAGGCGGATATCTGAATCTGGGGTTATAATAGAGATAGCTGAAACGAAGATTTTCTGACAACTTTGTGTTGCTAGAATGGGTTAGCATTGGCTAATTTAACATGTCATGACAGCTTTAAATAAAGCATTCGCTCCAACAAATAGTGTAGCGATACAGGGAGTGAAAGAGCGAGAATTGCGGATTCATTGAGCATTGTCTGACCTGTAGATAATTTTAAGCCAGATTAGTACTCTATAACTGTGAGGATAAGGTGGGCGGTTTCCGCCTCTAAGGAACCGAGTAACTGAGCAAAGGACTAATTCACCTTTGCAGAGTATCCATCTATCATCTGACGCTATATGACGTCATAATCAGCTATGCTACGTGTGGGGTGACGTCATAATCATTACGTCATAAATGATTCTATTTCGCCTGTCTTTAACTCCTAACAGTCCGACACGTTGTACGAATGGTATGTCTCTACTATTTAATAAACACAGTTGAATATTTTGAAACTAATTTGACTGGAGGCTGTTGCTGGAAATTTATAGTCAGAGAATTCGATCGACCCAACAAGAGCAAGGTGTGAGTGGAGCTTAGCTAGAGATGGGCGGGGCATAACTAAAATGGAAAGGTTCGTTGAGGGATCGGACTTGCCGCTCAGGTATCTACCGTCGTAATCAAAATATGTCACGTGATAGCTGACGCCACAAACATATCGCATAGGTCCGTCTTCAAAGGGAAAGGTTCTGGCAGAAAGCGCATGAATGAAGGATTCCAGTTTCTCAGTCAATCATATAACGTCATAATCAACTACGCGAAGTGGAGGACGACCTCGTAATCAATTAGGTTCTGAATGGCATCGCTAATTTCGGCACAGCCGCTTAATTTAATGGCAGTTTAAACGTTGTGGTAAAAATTATATACGTTTACTATTTAATAAACATGATGTTGAATAGTTTGAAACTAATTTGGCAGCAACAGCGGTAGCCCAGTCAAATGAGTTTCAAAATAGTCTACAGCTTACCTGTATAGCTTTCTGAAAAATTAATAGTCGTGGTGGTCAGGGATCGATCGATGCCAACACTGCGCATAGCTCAAAATGGTCTGGGCATAGCTAAAACTGTAGTCCTCCATTGCTAGGCATGGCTTCCAATCAATGGTAATTAGAGGTGTGTGCAAACGCTCACCTTCGACGGGACCTGCGATTTTGAAAGCTGAATTCTCCAGTCTAGATGGGAACTCATCCGACGCATTCCAAATCTATAAGAGTGATCATTTATGTTGTGTAGACCAAGGTATGCCAATGTTAAAATGAATTCCTTCACGACCCATTACTCACGTTTCACAACCAGCTTACTGGTCTTGATATGTCTGACAAGATCACATTCACTAGAACATTAGTATGTGTAGACCTACAACTAAACTGGTAAATGTTCGGAGAGTTCAAGGTCAAACACTCCTGTTTCCAAATCAGTTAAATTAGGGAATATTCAAAACAAACACATTCAGCGATTCAGATTTATCCTCACTCCTTGAGACTCATACACTTCAAGTTTGGTTCCAGACATTTGGTAGGTCATCGAGTAGAGGCGAGATTCGAACCCATGAGCTTTAGTTTACAAGTGGACCTCATTAACAGGACGACGGGTGTGCGCTACAAGGTGTGTGTAGGTGGCTGAGAGACAGCAATGGAGGACTATAGTTTAGCTATGCCCCGCCCATCTGTAGCTAGGATCCACCCACACGTTGGCCTTGTTGAGTTAAATCGACCCGCACACTCTCTGGATCTTAGTTTCTGGAAAACTATACAGGTAGGCTGTTGAATATTTTGAAACTAATTTGACTGGGTGTTGATGCTGCGTATGGCACCAACAGCGCCCAGTTAAATTATCTTCAAAATATTCAACAGAATTCTTATTAGAGAAAGAAATACAATTAGGAAATAGGAAAGCGATACAATGCGTACAACTTGGTGTACAAGACCGACTAAATCACGTCATTCATGACGTAATTAATTATAACGCCAGACTATATGTGACGTAAAATGATTGACTGAGAGACTGGATTCCTCAATTAGACAACTGCAGAACCAGTGTTGATTATACATACACGATGTCCTAATGCATATTTCGCATAGAGACCATTAATTTATCCAGCCGTGTTACTCACTGGTTATAGGCAATTGTGTGGTAGTATGCTATGTTTTATATATGAATTATACACGCATACCCTGAGATTCATCCACTCTACCCGTTTCACACTTGGTGTATGCCACGAGGTGCACGCAAATCTCATTTGTTTAGAGCCTGATGACGTGATCAAAGTTTGAATTAGGCCACGCCCTAGTTTTCTGCCAAAATACTCGAATCTGATTGGACGAGAGCGAGGTCTATGGTTTGGTTCCAGACCAATCAGATTCGAGTATTCTCTGCCATAGAAAGGGGTCAAGACCTAAGTCAAATATTGATGATGTCGTCAAGCTTTTGACCAATCAGTGTTTTGGGAAGTAGATCTAGAATGATTGGCATGTGTACCGCGAATGGTTGACATGTGAATGGTTTGCAACGACTTAATGGATAAAAATACTAATAATAAAAATAATTTGCGGCAAAAGATGATGGCTCTTTTTAAGCCACGTGGTCCATAAGGCAGGTGGGCTCTTGGGCAGCTTTCTGAGTGTGTACATTTTAGAGGTCACGTAACTAGGTGATCTTGTTTCTCGGGTCCTATTACATGCCATATTTGTTTGAACATAATACTGAAATCTACTTATTATGAGCGGATGAAAACGATGTACGTGTTGAACGCGTTCCCGTACATGCTTTCAGGATTTGTAGAACTGGGGTCAATCATAATTTAAACCTTACATTAAGAGTTGACGGCATCCCTGGTAGAAAATATGGATTTTAATACTTTATTTTATTTTGAGCCAAAACTTGTTATTCTAACACATTGACCACAATAGAGGGGCCCAGTCTATCGATCAATCACACGACGTCATAATCACCTACATATTGGCTGATGGCATAAGCAATTACGTCAGGAATGTCCGTCATAAACGCTTAATAGTCCAGTTGCACGAATTGTATGACTATTTAATAAATATTCGGTTGAATATTTTGAAACTAAGTTGTCTGTGCTAGTGGCGTCATCTACAAACTGTGTAGATGATTGAACCGAGCACAGTCAATTCCAAGTCTTTCTCTGATTGGGTAACTTGTGTTATTCACAGAATATGGTCAGACATAGACCATCTCTGTTAGGCCACCTTGACTGACAGTGGGACTGTATTGCGCAGAGTGAATAGCATGTCGTTGAAGATTATACTTATCAGCGATGCTTGGTTATGATACGAAGGTGTCTGCTGTGACAGGCATTAAGCCTATCTAGATTTATCCAGTTGTATTTTTGCCCCGCCCATCTTTAGCTAAGCTCCACCCAAACCTCATCGTGTTGGGATCGATCGATAGATCCCTGAACTGCCTGACTCTCAATTTCCAGAAAACTATACAGATAAGCTTTTGAATATTTTAAAATTAAATTGACTGGACGCTGTTGCTGCCAATGGCAGCAACATCGCCCAGTCAAATTAGTTTCAAAATATTCAATAGCATCTTTATTAAATAGTAAAGACATACAATTCGCACAGCAACGTTTAGTCCGTCATCAATTATGCGTTCGTCACGAACATATCTACGTCAGCTATGACGTCATTGACTATGATGTCATCCTACATGTCACGTAGTTGATTATGACGTCATATGATTGATGGATAAACTGGAAGGCTCCATTGCCTTACGAGTTGCCCAGCGGATACAGGTGTACAGCATCAGTGATACAAACGTAGTTTATGAGCCAGAGTTATTCTTGGTCCAAGAACACATAGTTTCTAAGAGGACGTGAAGGCAATGTTTCCCGTGATGCAACGTTCATCGATGTCGGAGAAGCTGCACATTAGGGAAGCAATGACTTTGTCCATCTAACATTCCTCCCGACCACGCAGCAGGATGCCCCTGTCACTGATTTAGTTGGCTGTTAATATGATCTAAGGTGTACATGGGTAAACTTCGTCTGTGCTTCCTTCATGATGAGGTTCACATTCTTGGGTTGTTTTGCAGCTATAAGGAGAAGGTTATCGAGATGTTTATTTAATGCAACATGCGTATCCTTGATGCCGTATAACTGTAAGAGCTGGGCAGTTCCAAAGGCGGTTCTAGACAAACTCGACGCCTGCCACCGCAAACACATAAGCACCATCACTGGACACCGATGGCCAGACAGCATAAATTCCAACGATGCGCTATACAAGATGTGTAATACGTCGCCGGTGTCTATAAAGGTCGGCCAGCAAAGATGGTCCATGTTTGGCCATGTGCTAAGGATGCCAGACGAGACACCAGCACAGAGAGCCATGGAATTCTCCCTACTCGGAGCCAGCAAATACAAAGCCAGGAGAGGACTTCCTTGCATAAATCTGCTAAGCGTGGTACGAGATCACCTCAGGAAAGCAGGACTCGGTACACTCAAGTCAAGAATGGACCTGAGGAAGCTAAGAAATATTGCTGAGGACAAGACACAGTGGGCAAAAGCGAAGAAGGACTAATTGCAGCTGTAAGATGTTTCTACTACTACAGCGGGCAGAATACAGTACTCATGCATATCGAGAGGCCTATTTTCCTCAGCTACGAAGTCGACATCGTCTACTTCTAGTGGGATGGCGTTGTAGATGCTGGTGGGTCTGGTCTTGCGGCGTGCTCTCCGAAAGATGAGAGGTTTGCGGCAAGGTAGCGTGTAAACAGCACCGGAAAGAGGTCATCACCCTGTGAAGAATCAATGGAGGTCTCGCGCGCTGAAGACGCCACATTTTAACTCACATTCTCACATCCTTGTTTGTCAATAGCGGCCTGGCTAGTCGCAGCTTGTCGTCATTCCTAGCTATGGTCAGTCTATTTCCAACTAAGCTTCACCCAGACTTGTTTGATTCGATTTTAACAGATTTAATTCCCAAAATCCCAATGGACCTTTCCGATGTACCCATCCATCATATGGCGTACGTGACGTGTAGGATGACCTCATAATCAATGATGCCATGAATGATGTGGATAAGTACGTCAGGGACGCATAATTCAGGACTGACTAAGCATTGTTGTACAAATTGTATGTCTTTATTATTTAATAAACATTCTGTTGAATATTTTGAAACTAATTTGACCTGGCGCTGTTGCTGCCATAGGTTCCAAAATATTCAACAGCTTACCTGTAAAGTTTTCTGGAAATTGATAGTTATGGCGTTTGGGGATTGATCGATCCCAATACGGACGAAGCGTAGCTGGAGCTTAACCAGGGATGGGCGGGGCATAGCTAAAACTGGATTTGTATGTCTGTGCATTTACAATTTAAAAACACATTATGTTGAATATTTTGGAACTAATTATTTGACGGGGAGCTGCTGCTACTATATGGAGCAACAGCTCTCAGTCAAATTAGTTTCAAAATATTCAATAACTTGACTGTAGAGTTGTCTTCACATATATATTCTGAGAATTCAGGGTTCACAATTGGGCGAGTCTAGCTCACCCCAGACTTGGTATACCTATTTGAAATCTCACAGGCAAACAACCAGCAAAGTGTGCAGAAGCTCGTTCCAGTAAAACCAGAGTTATCAAGAATGTCTTGAGAACAACAATAGCACCACGAAGCCCTCCATGTTCACATTTACCCCTGCATCTTGCGACGCCAGTAACAACACTTATTATAAATGATATGTGATTGTATTAGACATATTTTAAAAGTTAAGCGTAGTACACCAGAGTATATGTTGGTAGGTGAAACGGGCGAGCTACTACGATGACAAAGAGAATGACAACAGCATTTTAGACTAGGAACAGCAATAATAGTAAGCGACAATAACGACGAAGACTACGAGGATGGCGAAGACGGCGACGATAACAGCAACATCAACAATGACAACACCAACGATACAAAGCATTGACCACGACGACTACGAAATGAATACCAACAACATGAGCAACACCAACAAGAACACCACCAACAAGAACACCAACAACATGAACACGATCAACATTAACAGCATCTACAACAACAACAACAACAACAACAACAACAACAACAACAACAACTACTACTACTACTACTACTACTACTGCTACATCAACTACAACTGCAATAACAACAGCTCCAACAAAAACAACGGCCACAGCGACGACGACGACAACGACAACGACAAACAACAAGAACAAGAACAACAACAACAACAACAACAACAACAACGACAACAACAACAACAACAACAAGAACAGCGACAGCGGCAACGAAAACGGCAACGGCAACGGCAACGGCAACGGCAACAGCAGCATCAGCAGCAGCAACAGCAGCAACAGCAGCAACAGCAACAGCAGCAGCAGCAACAGCAGCAGCAACAGCAGCAGCAGCAGCAACAGCAGCAGTAGCAGCAACAGCAACAACAACAGCAGCAGAAACAGCAGCAGCAACAGCAACAGCAACAGCAACAGCAACTACAACTACAAGTGTATACTGTATTCGACAAGAAAAACTGTAGATATACTGTATACTAGCTACTACTCCATATAACTACTATGTATATATCTCCCATATACCATGGAACGTGGTCTGTGGTGTAAATAAATCATTTCATTTCATCTCATTTCCTTATAAAGTTATCTTGTGTAAAACAACTTGGAAGTCGACGACGATGACGGCAGAGGAGGCGGGGCAACGACGGCCGCGGTAGCGGCGGCGGCGGCGGCGGCGGCGGCGGCGGCGGCGGCGGCGGCGGCGGCGGCGGCGGCGGCGGCGGTGACAATGCCAACGACAACTACGATGACAACGACTGTATCTTGTCCTCAGCCAGAGTCGTTAGCTCGCTTTTAACGTACATGTTTGTCCTCAAGAAATCCACACTTAACATGTTTGTTCAGCTGTATGAGCTTTATAGGCATGGCCACAGAGCATAGTGAATTCCAAGGCTCTCTGAGCTGGATTTTCTGGTGACATTCACAGAATATGTCCAAACATAGACCATAATCACATTCAAGGCATCCTTTTCAAACAACTTCAAAGATTCTGAAATTCTACCGTCAACTGATCATAAGCACCTCGGCATTACCGATAATAACAAAGGGATTTGGCTTAACCATGTGAGTAATCTCATAGCAAACGCTCAACACAAACTCTCCTTACTTAAAGGTCTAAAATATATTCTAGACCGTAAATGTCTCGAGATCATGTAAAAAACATTTATTAGACCATCTTTAGAATATGCAGATGTTGTGTGGGATAATATTCCACAATATCTTGTAATTCGGTTAGAGGATATCCAAAAAGATGCTCTCAGAACGGTATGTGGAATAACACGTAGTGCGAGAACTGAAGACCTGTACTTAGAAACAGGCATCGAAACCTTGTCACGTAGACGTGAATTTCATAGATTATCTATGCTATTTAAAATTATTAACGGGATGACCTGTGCGGTTCTGGTCAACCATCTTCCCACACTATCCCAAGCACGAAATCCTTACAATATCCGTCATCCAAATTTCTTCACTCCATTCCGCTGCCGTACTGAGCTCTTCTATGGATCCTTTTCCCCAGCAACCGTCCGCGCCTGGAATATGCTTCCTGTGCCGGTGAGAGATTCTGTCACTCTTCTAGAATTTAAAAGCAAACTCAAGGCTATGTCACCCATACGACAACCCCCTGAGTGGTATTACGTAGGCCCGAGGTTTGCCAACATAATGCTATGCAGGCTCCGAAACGGTTGTAGTTCTTTATACCGACATCTATTTGACAACTTTCTGTCGGAATCTGCCAGTTGTTCTTGTGGGCACAATGATGAATCTACAAACCACTACCTCTTACATTGTACCCTTTTTAACGAGCAAAGAGTCGTTTTCCAAAATCAGCTTGCCTTGAACGATATTTCTCTTGCTGATCTTACGGTCAACCAGCTTCTATACGGGACTTGCACTGCCAACTTGGAAATGAACAAACTGATCTGTAATACGGTATGTCAATACATAATTAACACCAACCGCTTTCAGTAGCTTTCCGTTCGCAAACTTATAGTTTAAGGGGTAAAAGGACAGCAGCCCAACACGTACTAGTCCAGTCAATATAGGGATATACCTAGAACAAATTGCAACAGAAGCTTTTTTGGTTTTATGTAATGCAACTGGTCCTCACCTACCAGAAAATAAAAAATTCCTAAAAATTCTATCCCGGTAAAGGACTATTTCACAGAATTTAATAGGACCACTTAAAACCAATTATTAAGCTGAATATCTTACGTATCTTTGACTGGAGACCCATAAAATGTCTTAACTACATACATAAAAGTGATAGCAAAGAACCGTTATTTCGTGATATGATCGCTATATGACATCCCGCTAACAGTAGATCCGTTACTACGTCTCTTGATGACGTCATCATGACGTCAATTATCAATCTTCCAATATTCAAGTAAATTTAATCCAAGTTTTATGATTTGTTGAATTAGTATGATGAATTTAGTAATGGTTTATTATATACAAACAGTTACATCCGTCATTTTCTCAATGGACGGCAAGGTCCAACATACTCATATTATCTTTACACAAGACCAACGTCTATGTCGTCAAATTCTGCAAGATCTACAGCTTGACAACTTGGAATGTTGCTGCAGTTGGTACTCTTGCATTCACCACATGCAGATGTACAATGTAGGCAGCTGCATCGCAATGTCGCACATTCTCCTCAGCACTGGCATCGAATAACTTTCAGAATGCAATCAGGAGCTGGTAGCTTATCCATTGTTCTGGGAATAAATTTCCCCTGGTGAATCTGCCATCCGAAATCCTCTGGCTTTAAGATCTCTTCCTCCTTCGTCCATAACTTTACTTGGAAGTAAACGCGAAAACTATGATACTTGGCTGCATCAGACGTTGGTGGCAGATTTTGAATCTGCAGAGATGAAATACTCTTAACCACTTTTTCTCGAAATTTTCGAAGTCTCAATGCGTCCAATGTATCAGTTTCACTACCACCATACATACATACCAATAGCTTTTCAACAGACACCTGAATTCCGACCTTAGTAGATGTGTGGCAAAATTCCTTTGCATGATTCATGAATGAAGAATTGGACTGCATCTTTCTAAGAGGAACTCCTTTGCCTATGCCAAATAAACGTGATGTTGTGTCACACCCACCTATTGCATGAATTAAAGGTAGGTATCGAGCAACACCATCGCCAATTTCAGCTCGCAGAAAATTGATGTCCCAAACGATGCATTTTCCAACCCTATCTGGCTTCCCTGGCTTATCCGATCTGTAGATAAGTTTGTGGAGACCAGGATCAGCGAAATGGCACAACAACACTAATATGTCTGTGTCTTCCCCTTTTTGAGAAATTGACCACCTCTGAATATGAAACACAAAAGCCATGACTTGCCAAGCATTCAATCAAAAACCTTGACCCAAACTGGTGATGCATTTGTACTCCAAGTCCTAATGGTATTGGTGCAATGACAACCCTCGGTCTGGTCATCTGAATCATGCACTGACCAATAGAACCAACTTTCACATCCTTTGACTCCCCACTTAAAAGGTTTTCTAGGAGGACGCGAAGTGTCGTTGGCAGATATGCCAAATTATGTTCCAAGGATCTGATATCAGTTGCCCCTGGGTAGACATCTTTTGATGTCTGCATACATTTGATGTCATTCTTTATGAGCGCAGCTGCGTTCTAATGATCTGATGCTTTCTTATCTCCTCGTCGTCCACCTTTGGTGCATCATGAAATGTCTGCAATATCTTTGCAGCAGTTGTTCGAAAGGTTACAACATCTGGACGACCGTTAATATTAGTTATTACTATGCTTTCCCCTACATGATTCTCAAGCTTTTGTCGCATACATTTTACACTGTAAGGTTCAGTGCAGAATTCTGACATTTTGTTAACCAGGTCAACTACAGTTGTCTGTTCATCATCGATTTCCCTCAGATAATTGACTACCTTCAGGAAAGCGTCCTCCCTCGATGTATCTACTGGTCTGCCCAAACGTGGAATTTTGGGTTCATCTACTGGGGTTCTTCTATATCGCATGGGAATCTGTTTGCCAGTTCTAAAATTAACGCTGCACACTTGGTGATATACAGCTTCCACCGCAAGAAGATCCCTAGCATATATGACCCGTCCTCGAACCTCTTCTGTCCAACTATCGTCTTCAGGCCTTTCCTCACATGCAGCAATAATTGATTTCTGGCAATTCCATGTGCGTACCTTGAAAACATCATCATTCTCATCACACCTACTATTTGTCTCAACTGCCGTCCCACATAGAAAGCAGTGGTCCTTGAATCGGAATTCAGGTACCTGTGAGCGGAGAATGGGTGATGGGGTATTTCGCCGGTTGCTTTCTAATTTTCTTTTTCTGGCTGCTTCGATCTTAGTTCTATCAATGTGATCTCTCCTACAGGAAACATGTAATCTTTGCCCTTTTACAATAGTCATAGGTGCAATCTCACGGGTCAAACTGGCTTCATTTATTCCAGCAATACCTTTTGATGATATCACAAATGTGGGTTTGCCATTGTCAAGACTCTCCCCACAAATTGCACAGCATGCTACATTTGCTGTTTCGTCCATGACGTTGAAATGGTGAAGTAAAACAATGTAATTAATGATTAATTATCATGGGACACAATGACATACATATTTCAACAGTAATTCATATATGGTAATGGGTAAAGTGTTGTGAATTAATGTATGTGTAGGGTTTTCATATATACATGCGCTCTGGACACCAGGTCCTTGAAAGCGCTCTATAGCGGTTCTGTGTGCATAAAGTAAACAAACACTGTTTGTTTCAGCCGATTTGATGAAGAATGACTTGATAAAGCCAAAGCTTGGCAAAGAAAAGCTTGACGAAGTGAAAACTTTACAAAATGTGTGGAGAAAACAGAAATGAATACGGAAAACAAGTTTATAAAAAGTTCCGCCCGGAACGTACATTCACGGAAAATAATAGTCAGAAAGTGTTAAATGTCCCTCTGCTCGTTATAAAGGACCTGCTGACAATAAAGAGCACATATGAGACATTCTGCGCATAAATCCCGCCGTTAGCTACAATTTAGCCATAGACTTCCTACAAATGGATGCTTCTAGCCTAATGTATAAATACTTCAATGCCTCCTGTCTACATGTGACGTCACCATTAAGGGATGGTGACGTAAATACACTAGCAATGAGACAGCACAACACTTTTACTAGTAGATTAAATCACTTAGCATCACATTCTACCATTTCTTACTTTTTAGAAATACATTATATGCGTCTAAAATTAATAGGAAATGTAATCCTTAGCTTGCAACAAAAATGTGGCAGCCATTTTTAATCACATTAATTAGGACCATTCCCGGTGTGGGATTTTTAAGAATTTTTTATTTTGTGGTACTTGAAGACCAGTAGTATCAAATAAAACCAAAAAAGCTTCTGTTGCAATTTGTTCTAGGTTAACCTTATTTAAGCGTAGATTGACTGGACTATTAGTACCAAAATCTTTTTGAATAAAAGGAATTTGGCCAAGAAAATGTGGGACCCAATTCTCATGCAATTCATGCAATCATCATAACATAATACAATATATGGTGATGATGATGATGATGATAATAATATTCCTAACCCTTTGAACCACGAAGTCCCACACGCTCAATGTCAAGGAAAATATCGGGTAATTAGCTGTTGAATATATTGAAACTAATTTTGATAGGGAGATGTTGCTGCCATAGGGTCCCAATCAAATTAGTTTCAAAGTATTTAACCGAATACTTCTTGCATCCTATAGATATTTTTTAATTATTTGGTCTGTAGAGGTCAAAAGAGTAATCTAATGAAACTATAGTAATATGAAAAAGTGCCAATGTATGTAAAGTTCTTACCCGATGTCCCTATACGAGAGATACCATGTTCTGGTTTTGATGGTGTTAAGTTTCTGCATATGGACAGCGGACAGCTCCATGTTAAATATCTGATGAGGAAAAACCACGATCACGTGACAATCATCATCATTCCGAGTAGTAGTAATAGTAGTAGTAGTAGTAGTAGTAGTAGTAGTAGTAGTAGTAGTAGTAGTAGTAGTAGTAGTAGTAGTAGTAGTAGTAGTAGTAGTAGTAGTAGTAGTAGTAGCTGTAGTAGTAGTAGTAGTAGTAGTAGTGGTGGTGGTTGTGGTGGTGGTGGTGGGGGTGGTAGTAGTAGTAGTAGTAGTAGTAGTAGTAGTAGTAGTAGTAATGGTGTCGGTGGCGGCGGCGGCGCCGGCGGTAGTAGTAGTAGTAGTAGTGTACTTACATCAATGTTCTCCTTCATACGACTAGGCGTGACACTTTTAGGAATGGCAAAGATTTCTCTCTGTATTAGCCAGCGCAGTGCAATCTGTAAAAGAGAGTGGTATCAGGCAATTTAATCTCTGGATTCTCATGTATAGAATTGAGAAATGGTAAGGTGCAGTCCAGTTCGTGGGGTGCTATTTCTTTAGCTTAATCTTTGGCACTACTGGGGATAGAAAACCATCACTCACAATGGAGGAATCAAGGCGTAGCTATGCCGCGCTCATCTCTAGTTAAGCTCCAACCACACTTTACCCGCATTGGGATCGATTGATCCCAGACGCCCTGACTATCAATTTCCAGAAAATTATACAAGGTAAGCTTTGAAATATTTTGAAACTAATTCGACTGGGTTCTGTTGCTGCCTATGGCAACACAATATTCAACAAAATGTTTATTAACTACTTTACATACAATTCGTACAACAACGCTCAGTCCGTCATCAATTAAGCGTTCGTGACGAACTTAGCTACGGCATTCATGACGTAATTGATTCAGGACGTCAGCCTACACGTCACATGGTTGATTATGACGTCATATGGATGATGAAATGATATGATATTTATTTGCTAAAATGGACCATAGGCCCTTCAGTATAACAACTCAAATATATATAAACACAACACAAAAAGTAAGTCCCCCCTTAAATATTTGTTAATATTTTTAACGGTGGACATGTTATTGCAGTGATATTTGGCTCACATGCTGGGGCCGATGTCCGAGACAATTGGTGAAATCGATTACCTCACACATGCCGTTACACATGAGTGAGCAGGTGTCAAATGTCAAACTAACCAATTGAGAAAATCGCAAGTCTTGGTGACAAAAATATTGGCGCATTCCTCCAGTACGCTTGTGTAAAATTAATGTTACTTCCAATGTGCTGTGTGTTAAAATGCATCGCTTATCAATACAGAATAGGGCGATAGCAATTGGGCTTTTGGAAAGCAATGTCCCTGTAAAGCATGTAGCCCGCAGAGTAGGCGTGACTCCAAAGGCAATAAGAAAGTTGAGACATAAATTTCAGCAGACTGCTGAAGTGAGGGATCTGCCAAGATCAGGTAGACCAAAAGTCACAACGCCTCGACAGGATCGATTCATTCGACATTTGGCTTTACGGAACAGAACAATCTCAGGTGAGAATCTGCAAAGTTTGCACTGGATCAAACAAGCCGTCTATGTACCATTTGTTTATCCTAATATTGGTAATTAACTGATTGTTATTCATTTCAGCAATACAGATCCGCGATCACCTGCATGCAGCTGCTGCGGCCGGTGCCAGGCGGATCGGTGTCCAGACTGTGAGGAATCGTGCTCATGCCGCTGGACTACGTGCCCGCCGACTTGTGAAAAAGACAGTTCTCTTAGTCCGCCATAGGAGAGCGCGGTTGGCATGGGCCAGGGAACACGTACGATGGACGCGGAATCAGTGGGCTAACGTTTTGTTTTCAGATGAGCCCCGGGTATGTCTCTGTCACACAGATGGTAGGAAACGTGTTTGGCGTCGACGTGGCGAGCAACATGCAGAATGTTCCGTTCAACCAGCCACAGCATTTGGAGGCGGCAGTGTAATGGTATGGGCCGGTGTGAGTACACGAGTGAAGACGGCCCTCGTTCACATTAATGGAAATCTGACTGCCGATCGTTGTATCACGGACGTATTGGAACCGAATCTGCTACTAATTGCTGGCTTCATCTTCATGGATGACAATGCCCGACCGCATAGAGCGAGAGTAGTTACCGAATTCTTGAACAATCATAGTATTCATCGGATGGTGTGGCTGGCAACTTCTCCAGACCTCAACCCGATTGAACATGTATGGGATCAATTGAAGAGGGCTGTGAACCGCAGAATCGGGGATGACACCGTTGTTGCAGATTTGCCACGGTTGTTACAAGAAGAGTGGGAGAACATTCCGCAAGAAAGGATCAGGCGTCTTATGAACACCATGAGAGATCGATGCCTACAAGTTATTCAACGACATGGCGGTTATACGCGTTATTGAAGTCAGCGATAGAGCGACCACGCTAATGTGTTATGATTTGCTTCACAATAAAATCTTTTACCTGTGATTGTTAATTTCGACGTCGCCCTGTTCTGTAGATTTACGTGTGATATTAACTTATGTGCTATCGGTTATGAATTTTTTTGTTATTCAATGAAATTTCTGTGCGATTTTAATGAATTCCTATTGCTATTGTTATCATTGTTTGGTAATACAACCTTGTGAATTTTGAAATGAGTCAAATTTACAATTGGCTCCCTGTCATTCACACATTTTGACAGTTGTTGAATAATTGTTTTCGCATATCATTGCTATCATGTGGCAGATTATCTGTGAGAAGTTTCATCGCGATCGCATATTTATTTCCTAGAAAAAATAGGCTATATTTAGGGGGGGGCTTACTTTTTGTGTTGTGTTTATATATATGACAAAACCATACAATAATTAAGAATCCAACACACCACATTTGAATACGTGCCCCTGCCGACCCCTAACACCTCCCCTGATCAACTTGAGAAAATGCTGATGGATAGACTAGAATTCACCATTCATTCATGAATCCGATCTGATGATAAATTTTCATCCTAGGATTAGCAGACTTTAAACTTTCAGAATTTCAAAATATGGAATTGTTTCAAGGAAAGCTTTGTAATCTGAGCTATGGCAGGCGTGAACTCAATTCGATGGAGAGAATGCTCTTCATTTGAACACTGAGCCATATTATTTAGATCATCATAAATTGCGATAATAAATTCAATATGTAGGAATTACAATATCAGTTTATGTTTAGCGCAGCGATGTTTGAGTATCTGAACATAGACTTTAAGGGACGAGGTCCTCCGTTACGCGGCGTGCAATCCAAGATGGCGGGTCTATTTCTTTACAGTGCCAATGCGAGATTCCAGTTTTGATTCTGAAAACAGCAGTATTATTGTATGTCTGGCGTTGTCTGGTACTAATAAACTGCCAATTTATTAAACAATATTACGTTTTCAGAGCAAATATGTTTGTGGATATCTTCTCATTCACCTGGTACAAACAGTATTATATGATTAATACTGATTATAGGGAGCTATGAACCTATCACGGTATTATATAAATCCCCTGTATTTCCTGAAATTGATGAAAAGATGCGATCGGCTCGTGACATACCACTTCCGATAGTACTTACCTGTGCAGGACTTTTCTTGTGCTTCTTTCCCAGTTCTGCTAAAAGTGGCTCCTCCAGCAAAACAGGATCTGTTATCTTATTCGCCCTGATAGTGCACACAAACAAATTAATCTTGCACTGATACGATAGATATTACATCTCAGGAAATGTCTGTGTAAATTTGTGGTTGTTGGATTAATCCCTCTTTGGCCGATACTGGTCAAACTTGACCTCTGTAATGACCTTGAGGGGGTGTCCCCGAGCCAGTCATTCCAGTGGTAAAATCTCACAAATAGTATTCTCTTGTCCTGTACATGAGCTCCGCCTAAGCAACAATTTGATTTCCTTGAATATTAACCATTTACTGGTCAAGCTGAGCAACAGAGTTATTTTTCGTAAATTTGTGTTGCCGATTTACAAACATCGTCTTCTCTAAATGGACATTCGCTGAGTAATAATTGCAATTTTATATATATATATATATATATATATATATAGACCATTGAATGGTTAATTGATTTTGGTAGGATTTTGCGCACTTTGAGGCGGTGTTAACACAAGAGGGGCTAACTAACAGATATATACCTTGGAATTAATTACAACTAATTACCGCCTATCACAATGTTGTCCAGATGTTGGGCAATGCGGACACAAGAAGAAATACACACTTTAGTAACAATGATATTGAAAGCTGTTGTTGGAATTAGCGATTACCACAACATTGAATCTAAAACATAGGAATATTGAATAATTGCGATAAGTTGTATTATTATTATTATTATTATTATTACTATTATTATTATTATTATTATTATTATTATTATTATTATTATTACTATTATTATTATTATTATTATTATTATTATTATTATTATTATTATTATTATTATTATTGGTAGTAGTAGTAGAAGTAGTAGTAGTAGTAGTAGTAGTAGTAGGAGTAGTAGTAGTAGTAGTAGTAGTAGTAGTAGTAGTAGTAGTAGTAGTAGTAGTAGTAGTAGTAGTAGTACCACCAGGAGCAGTAACAGCAGCAGTTTGTAAAGCAGCCATAGTCGCAGTAGCCATAGCATCAGCAGCAAGAGTAGCAGTAGCCATAGTAGGAGTAGCAATAGTAGCAACCATCGTCGCAGCAGTAGTAGCAGCAGCAGTAGCCATAGTAGGAGTAGCAATATCACCCGCCACAGTAGCAGTAGCAGCAGTAGCAGCAGCAGTCATAGTAGGAGTAACAGCAGCAGAAATCATAGTATGAGTAGCAGCAGCAGCAGCAGCCGTAGTAGGAGTAGCAATATCACCCGCCACAGTAGCAGCAGCAGTAGCAGCAGTAGCAGCAGTAGCAGCAGTAGCAGCAGCAGCTGCAGCAGCAGCCATAGTAGGAGTAGCAGCAGCAGCAGCCAAAGTCGCAGCGGCAGTAGCAATAGCAGCAGCTACCGTAGCAGCAGCAGTAGCAGAAGTATCAGCATCAGTCATAATAGGAGTAGAAGCAGCAGCAGCCATATTAGGAGTAGAAGCAGCAGCAGCCATAGTAGGAGTAGCAGCAGCAGCATCAGTCATATTAGGAGTAGCAGCAGCAGCAGTCATAGTAGGGGTAGCAGTAGCAGCAGTCATAGTAGGAGTAGCAGCAGCAGCAGCCATAGTAGGAGTAGCAGCAGCAGCAGTCATAGTAGGATTAGCAGCAGCAGCAGCAGCAGTCATGATATGATTAGCAGCAGCAGCAGCCAAAGTAGGCGTAGCAGCAGCAGCAGTCATAGTAGGAGTAGCAGCAGCAGCAGCAGTCATAGTAGGAGTACCAACAGCAGCAGCCATAGTAGGAGTAGCAGCAGCAGCAGTCATAGTAGGATTAGCAGCAGCAGCAGCCATAGTGGGAGTAGAAGCAGCAGCAACCATAGTAGGAGTAGCAGCAGCAGCAGCAGTCATAGTAGGATTAGCAGCAGCAGCAGCCATAGTAGGAGTAGCAGCAGCAGAAATCATAGTATGAGTAGCAGCAGCAGCAGCCGTAGTAGGAGTAGCAATATCACCCGCCACAGTAGCAGCAGCAGTAGCAGCAGTAGCAGCAGTAGCAGCAGCAGCTGCAGCAGCAGCCATAGTAGGAGTAGCAGCAGCAGCAGCCAAAGTCGCAGCGGCAGTAGCAATAGCAGCAGCTACCGTAGCAGCAGCAGTAGCAGAAGTATCAGCATCAGTCATAATAGGAGTAGAAGCAGCAGCAGCCATATTAGGAGTAGAAGCAGCAGCAGCCATAGTAGGAGTAGCAGCAGCAGCATCAGTCATATTAGGAGTAGCAGCAGCAGCAGTCATAGTAGGGGTCGCAGTAGCAGCAGTCATAGTAGGAGTAGCAGCAGCAGCAGCCATAGTAGGAGTAGCAGCAGCAGCAGTCATAGTAGGATTAGCAGCAGCAGCAGCAGCAGTCATGATAGGATTAGCAGCAGCAGCAGCCATAGTAGGCGTAGCAGCAGCAGCAGTCATAGTAGGAGTAGCAGCAGCAGCAGCAGTCATAGTAGGAGTACCAGCAGCAGCAGCCATAGTAGGAGTAGCAGCAGCAGCAGTCATAGTAGGATTAGCAGCAGCAGCAGCCATAGTGGGAGTAGAAGCAGCAGCAACCATAGTAGGAGTAGCAGCAGCAGCAGCAGTCATAGTAGGATTAGCAGCAGCAGCAGCCATAGTAGGAGTAGCAGCAGCAGCAGCCATAGTAGAAGTAGCAGCAGCAGCCATAGTAGGAGTAACAGCAGCAGCAATCATAGTATGAGTAGCAGCAGCAGCAGCCATGGTAGGAGTAGCAATATCACAGGCCACAGTAGCAGCAGCAGTAGCTGCAGTAGCAGCAGTAGCAGCAGCAGCTGCAGCAGCAGCAGTCATAGTAGGAGTAGCAGCAGCAGCAGCTGCCATAGTAGCAGCAACAGTAGCAATAGCAGCAGCCACAGGAGCAGCAGTAGTAGCATGAGCAGCAGCAGCAGCAGCAGCAGCAGCAGCAGCAGTCATAGTAGGAGTAGCAGCAGCAGCAGCCAAAGTAGCAGCGGAGCAGCCATAGTAGGAGTAGCAATATCACCCGCCACAGTAGCAGTAGCAGTAGCAGCAGTAGCAGCAGCAGCTGCCGCAGCAGCAGCCATAGTAGGAGTAGCAGCAGCAGCAGCCATAGTAGCAGTAACAGTAGCAATAGCAGCAGCCACAGGAGCAGCAGCAGTAGCAGCAGTAGTAGCAGCAGCAGCAGTCATAGTAGGAGTAGCAGCAGCAGCAGCCAAAGTAGCAGCGGCAGTAGCAATAGCAGCAGCTACCGTAGCAGCAGCAGGAGCAGAAGTATCAGCATCAGTCATAATGGGAGTAGAAGAAGCAGCAGCCATAATAGGAGTAGAAGCAGCAGTAGCCATAGTCGGAGTAGCAGCAGCAGCAGCAGTCATAGTAGGAGTACCAGCAGCAGCAGCCATAGTAGGAGTAGCAGCAGCAGCATCAGTCATAGTAGGATTAGCAGCAGCAGCAGCAGTCATAATAGGATTAGCAGCAGCAGCAGCAGCCATAGTAGGAGTAGCAGCAGCAGCAGTGATAGTAGGAGTAGCAGCAGCAGCAGCAGCTGTCATAGTAGGAGTAGCAGCAGCAGCAGCCATAGTAGGAGTAGCAGCAGCTGCAGCCATAGTAGGAGTAGAAGCAGCAGCAGCCATAGTAGGAGTAGCAGCAGCAGTCATAGTAGAAGTAGCAGCAGCAGCAGTCATAGTAGAAGTAGCAGCAGCAGCCATAGTAGGAGTAGCAGCAGCAGCAGTCATAGTAGAGGTAGTAGCCGCAGCAGCAGCCATAGTAGAAG
Source organism: Chaetoderma sp. LZ-2023a (assembly GCA_034401795.1). NCBI lineage: Eukaryota > Metazoa > Mollusca > Caudofoveata > Chaetodermatida > Chaetodermatidae > Chaetoderma > Chaetoderma sp. LZ-2023a. Next base: position 191,463,493 of record CM067370.1, on the reverse strand, counting down.
TAGCAGCAGCAGCCATAGTAGGAGTAACAGCAGCAGCAATCATAGTATGAGTAGCAGCAGCAGCAGCCATAGTAGGAGTAGCAAAATCACCGGCCACAGTAGCAGTAGCAGTAGCAGCAGTAGTAGCAGTAGCAGCAGCAGCTGCCGCAGCAGCAGCCATAGTAGGAGTAGCAGCAGCAGCAGCCATAGTAGCAGCAACAGTAGCAATATCAACAGCCACAGGAGCAGCAGCAGTAGCAGCAGTAGTAGTAGCAGCAGCAGTCATGGTAGAAGTAGCAGCAGCAGCAGCCAAAGTAGCAGCGGCAGTAGCAATAGCAGCAGCTACCGTAGCAGCAGCAGTAGCAGAAGTATCAGCATCAGTCATAATAGGAGTAGAAGCAGCAGCAGCCATAATAGGAGTAGAAGCAGCAACAGCCATAGTAGGAGTAGCAGCAGCAGCAATCATAGTAGGAGTAGCAGCAGCAGCAGTCATAGTAGGGGTAGCAGTAGCAGCAGTCATAGTAGGAGTAGCAGCAGCAGCAGCCATAGTAATAGTAGCAGCAGCAGCAGTCATAGTAGGATTAGCAGCAGCAGCAGCAGTCATAATAGGATTAGCAGCAGTAGCAGCCATAGTAGGAGTAGCAGCAGCAGCAGTCATAGTAGGAGTAGCAGCAGCAGCAGCAGTCATAGTAGGAGCAGCAGCAGCAGCAGTCATAGTAGGAGTAGCAGCAGCAGCAGCCATAGTAGGAGTAGAAGCAGCAGCAACCATAGTGTGAGATGAGTAGCAGCAGCAGCAGCCATAGTAGGAGTAGCAGCAGCAGCAACAGCCATAATAGGAGTAGCAGCAGCCGCAGCCATAGTAAAAGAAGCAGCAGCAGCCATAGTAGGAGTAACAGCAGCAGCAATCATAGTATGAGTAGCAGCAGCAGCAGCCATAGTAGGAGTATCAATATCACCCGCCACAGTAGCAGCAGCAGCAGCAGTAGCAGCAGCAGTCATAGTAGGAATAGCAGCAGCAGCCATAGTAGCAGCAACAGTAGCAATAGCAGCAGCCACAGGAGCAGCAGTAGTAGTAGCAGCAGCAGCATTCATATTAGGAGTAGCTGCAGCCGCAGTCATAGTAGGGGTAGCAGTAGCAGCAGTCATAGTAGGAGTAGCAGCAGCAGCAGCCATAGTAGGAGTAGCAGCAGCAGCTGTCATAGTAGGAGTAGCAGCAGCAGCAGCAGTCATAGCAGGAGTAGCAGCAGCAAAAGCCATAGTACGAGTAGCAGCAGCAGCAGTCATAGTAGGATTAGCAGCAGAAGCAGCCATAGTAGGAGTAGAAGCAGCAGCAACCATAGTAGGCGTAGCAGCAGCAGCAGCCAAAGTAGGAGTAGCAGCAGCAGCAGCAGTCATAGTAGGATTAGCAGCAGCAGCAGCAGCCATAGTAGGAGTAGCAGCAGCAGCAGCCATAGTAGAGGTAGCAGCAGCAGCCATAGTAGGAGTAACAGCAGCAGCAGTCATAGTAGGAGTAGCAGCAGCAGCAGCCATAGTGGCAGCAACAGTAGCAATAGCAGCACCACAGGAGCAGCAGTAGTAGCAGCAGCAGCAGCAGCAGCAGCAGCAGCAGCAGCAGTCATAGTAGGAGTAGAAGCAGCAGCAGCCAATTTAGCAGCGGCAGTAGCAATAGCAGCAGCTACCGTAGCAGCAGCAGTAGCAGAAGTATCAGCACAGTCATAATAGGAGTAGAAGCAGAAGCAGCCAAAATAGGAGTAGAAGCAGCAGCAGCCATAGTAGGAGTAGCAGCAGCGGCAGCAGTCATATTAGGAGTAGCAGCAGCAGCAGTCATAGTAGGAGTAGCAGCAGCAGTCATAGTAGGAGTAGAAGCAGCAGCAGCCAATTTAGCAGCGGCAGTAGCAGAAGTATCAGCATCAGTCATAATAGGAGTAGCAGAAGCAGCAGCCATATTAGGAGTAGCCGCAGCCGCAGTCATAGTAGGAGTAGTAGCAGTAGCAGCAGCCATAGTAGGAGTAGCAGCAGCAGTCATAGTAGGAGTAGCATCAGCAGCAGTCATAGTAGGAGTAGCAGTAGCAGCCGCAGCAGTCATAGTAGGAGTAGCAGTAGCAGTAGCAGCAGTCATAGTAGGAGTAGCAGCAGCAGCAGCCATAGTAGGAGTAGCAGCAGTCATAGTAGGATTAGCAGCAGCAGCAACAGCCATAGTAGTAGTAGAAGCAGCAGCAACCATAGTAGGAGTAGCAGCAGCAGACATAGTAGGAGTAGCAGCAGCAGCAGTCATAGTAGGATTAGCAGCAGCAGCAGCAGCAGCCATAGTAGCAGTAGCAGCAGCAGCAGCAGCAGCAGCCATAGTAGAAGTAGCAGTACCAGCCATAGTAGGAGTAAGAGCAGCAGCAATCATAGTATGAGTAGCAGCAGGAGCAGCCATGGTAGGAGTACCAATATCACCCGCCACAGTAGCAGCAGCAGTAGCAGCAGCAGCCATAGTAGGAGTAGAAGCAGCAGCAACCATAGTAGGAGTAGCAGCAGCAGCAGCCATAGTAGGAGTAGCAGCAGCAGCAGCAGTCATAGTAGGAGTAGCAGCAGCAGCAGCAGCAGCAGCAGCCATAGTAGAAGTAGCAGCAGCAGCCATAGTAGGAGTAACAGCAGCAGCACTCATAGTATGAGTAGCAGCAGCAGCAGCCATAGTAGGAGTAGCAATATCACGCGCCACAGTAGCAGCAGCAGCAGTAGCACCAGCAGCTGCAGCAGCAGCAGTCATAGTAGGAGTAACAGCAGCAGCAGTCATAGTAGGAGTAGCAGCAGCAGCAGCCATAGTAGCAGCAACAGTAGCAATAGCAGCAGCCACAGGAGCAGCAGTAGTAGCAGCAGCAGCAGCAGCAGCAGCAGCAGCAGTCATAGTAGGAGTAGCAGCAGCAGCAGCCAAAGTAGCAGCGGCAGTAGCAATAGCAGCAGATACCGTAGCAGCAGCAGTAGCAGAAGTATCAGCATCAGTAATAATAGGAGTAGAAGCAGCAGCAGCCATAATAGGAGTAGAAACAGCAGCAGCCATAGTAGGAGTAGCAGCAGTAGCAGTCATATTAGGAGTAGCAGCAGCAGCAGTCATAGTAGCGGTAGCAGTAGCAGCAGTCTTGGTAGGAGTAGCAGCAGCAGCAGCCATAGTAGGAGTAGCAGCAGCAGCAATCATAGTAGGATTAGCAGCAGCAGCAGCAGCAGCAGTCATAATAGGATTAGCAGCAGCAGCAGCCATAGTAGGAGTAGCAGCAGCAGCAGTCATAGTAGGAGTAGCAGCAGCAGCAGTCATAGTGGAAGTAGCAGCAGCAGCCATATTAGGAGTAGCAGCAGCAGCAGCAGTCATAGTAGCGGTAGCAGTAGCAGCAGTCTTGGTAGGAGTAGCAGCAGCTGCAGCCATAGTAGGAGTAGAAGCAGCAGCAGCCATAGTAGGAGTAGCAGCAGCAGTCATAGTAGAAGTAGCAGCAGCAGCAGTCATAGTAGAAGTAGCAGCAGCAGCCATAGTAGGAGTAGCAGCAGCAGCAGTCATAGTAGAGGTAGTAGCCGCAGCAGCAGCCATAGTAGAAGTAGCAGCAGCAGCCATAGTAGGAGTAACAGCAGCAGCAATCATAGTATGAGTAGCAGCAGCAGCAGCCATAGTAGGAGTAGCAAAATCACCCGCCACAGTAGCAGTAGCAGCAGTAGCAGCAGCAGCTGCCGCAGCAGCAGCCATAGTAGGAGTAGCAGCAGCAGCAGCCATAGTAGCAGCAACAGTAGCAATATCAACAGCCACAGGAGCAGCAGCAGTAGCAGCAGTAGTAGTAGCAGCAGCAGTCATGGTAGGAGTAGCAGCAGCAGCAGCCAAAGTAGCAGCGGCAGTAGCAATAGCAGCAGCTACCGTAGCAGCAGCAGTAGCAGAAGTATCAGCATCAGTCATAATAGGAGTAGAAGTAGCAGCAGCCATAATAGGAGTAGAAGCAGCAGCAGCCATAGTAGGAGTAGCAGCAGCAGCAGTCATAGTAGGAGTAGCAGCAGCAGCAGTCATAGTAGGGGTAGCAGTAGCAGCAGTCATAGTAGGAGTAGCAGCAGCAGCAGCCATAGTAGTAGTAGCAGCAGCAGCAGTCATAGTAGGATTAGCAGCAGCAGCAGCAGTCATAATAGGATTAGCAGCAGCAGCAGCCATAGTAGGCGTAGCAGCAGCAGCAGTCATAGTAGGAGCAGCAGCAGCAGCAGCCATAGTAGGAGTAGCAGCAGCAGCCATAGTAGGAGTAGAAGCAGCAGCAACCATAGTATGAGTAGCGGCAGCAGCAGCCATAGTAGGAGTAGCAGCAGCAGCAGCAGCAGCCATAGTAGGAGTAGCAGCAGCAGCAGCCATAGTGGAAGAAGCAGCGGCAGCCATAGTAGGAGTAACAGCAGCAGCAATCATAGTATGAGTAGCAGCAGCAGCAGCCATAGTAGGAGTATCAAATCACCCACCACAGTAGCAGCAGCAGCAGCAGCAGTAGCAGCAGCAGTCATAGTAGGAGTAGCAGCAGCAGCCATAGTAGTAGCAACAGTAGCAATAGCAGCAGCCACAGGAGCAGCAGTAGTAGTAGCAGCAGCAGCAGCAGCATTCATATTAGGAGTAGCTGCAGCCGCAGTCATAGTAGGGGTAGCAGTAGCAGCAGTCATAGTAGGAGTAGCAGCAGCAGCAGCCATAGTAGGAGTAGCAGCAGCAGCTGTCATAGTAGGAGTAGCAGCAGCAGCAGTCATCGTAGGATTAGCAGCAGCAGCAGCCATAGTAGGAGTAGAAGCAGCAGCAACCATAGTAGGAGTAGCAGCAGCAGCAGCCAAAGTAGGAGTAGCAGGAGCAGCAGCAGTCATAGTATGAGTAGCAGCAGCAGCAGCCATAGTAGGAGTAGCAATATCACCCGCCACAGTAGCAGCAGCAGTAGCAGCAGCAGTCATAGTAGGAGTAACAGCAGCAGCAGTCATAGTAGGAGTAGCAGCAGCAGCAGCCATAGTGGCAGCAACAGTAGCAATAGCAGCAGCCACAGGAGCAGCAGTAGTAGCAGCAGCAGCAGCAGCAGCAGCAGCAGCAGCAGCAGCAGCAGCAGCAGTCATAGTAGGAGTAGCAACAGCAGCAGCCAATTTAGCAGCGGCAGTAGCAATAGCAGCAGCTACCGTAGCAGCAGCAGTAGCAGAAGTATCAGTATCAGTCATAATAGGAGTAGAAGCAGCAGCAGCCATAATAGGAGTAGAAGCAGCAGCAGCCATAGTAGGAGTAGCAGCAGCAGCAGCAGTCATATTAGGAGTAGCAGCAGCAGCAGCAGTCATAGTAGGAGTAGCAGCTGCAGTCATAGTATGGGTAGCAGTAGAAGCAGTCATAGTAGGAGTAGCAGAAGCAGCAGCTATAGTAGGAGTAGCAGCAGCCGCAGTCATAGTAGGAGTAGTAGCAGTAGCAGCAGCCATAGTAGGAGTAGCAGCAGCAGTCATAGTAGGAGTAGCATCAGCAGCAGTCATAGTAGGAGTAGCAGTAGCAGCAGCAGCAGTCATAGTAGGAGTAGCAGTAGCAGTAGCAGCAGTCATAGTAGGAGTAGCAGCAGCAGCAGCCATATTAGGAGTAGCAGCAGTCATAGTAGGATTAGCAGCAGCAGCAACAGCCATAGTAGTAGTAGAAGCAGCAGCAACCATAGTAGGAGTAGCAGCAGCAGCAGCCATAGTAGGAGTAGCAGCAGCAGCAGTCATAGTAGGATTAGCAGCAGCAGCAGCAGCCATAGTAGCAGTAGCAGCAGCAGCAGCCATAGTAGAAGTAGCAGCAGCAGCCATAGTAGGAGTAAGAGCAGCAGCAATCATAGTATGAGTAGCAGCAGGAGCAGCCATGGTAGGAGTACCAATATCACCCGCCACAGTAGCAGCAGCAGTAGCAGCAGTAGGAGCAGCAGCTGCAGCAGCAGTCATAGTAGGAGTAGCAGCAGCCATAGTAGCAGCAACAGTAGCAATAGCAGCAGCCACAGTAGCAGCAGCAGTAGCAGCAGCGGTCATAGTAGGAGTAGCAGCAGCCGCCAAATTAGCAGCGACAGTAGCAATAGCAGCAGCCATCGTAACAGCAGCAGTAGCAGAAGTATCAGCATAAGTCATAATAGGAGTAGAAGCAGCAGCAGCCATAATAAGAGTAGAAGCAGCACCAGCCATAGTAGGAGTAGCAGCAGCAGCAGCAGCAGCAGCAGCAGCAGCAGCAGTCATAGTAGGAGTAGCAGCAGCAGCAGCCATAGAAGGAGTAGGAGCAGCAGCAGCAGCAGCCATAGTAGAAGTAGCAGCAGCAGCAGTCATAGTAGAAGTAGCAGCAGCAGCAGACATAGTAGAAGTAGCAGCAGCAGCAGTCATAGTAGAAGTAGCAGCAGCAGCAGCAGCAGCCATAGTAGGAGTAGCAGCAGCAGCAGTCATAGTAGAGGTAGCAGCCGCAGCAGCAGCCATAGTAGAAGTAGCAGCAGCAGCCATAGTAGAAGTACCAGCAGCAGCAATCATAGTATGAGTAGCAGCAGCAGCAGCAGCCATAGTAGGAGTAGCAGCAGCAGCAGCCATAGTAGCAGCAACAGTAGCAATAGCAGCAGCCACAGGAGCAGCAGCAGTAGCAGCAGTAGTAGCAGCAGCAGCAGTCATAGTAGGAGTAGCAGCAGCAGCAGCCAAAGTAGCAGCGGCAGTAGCAATAGCAGCAGTTACCGTAGCAGCAGCAGTAGCAGAAGTATCAGCATCAGTCATAATAGGAGTAGAAGCAGCAACAGCCATAATAGGAGTAGAAACAGCAGCAGCCATAGTAGGAGTAGCAGCAGTAGCAGTCATATTAGGAGTAGCAGCAGCAGCAGTCATAGTAGCGGTAGCAGTAGCAGCAGTCTTGGTAGGAGTAGCAGCAGCAGCAGCAGCAGCCATAGTAGGAGTAGCAGCAGCAGCAGTCATAGTAGGATTAGCAGCAGCAGCAGCAGTCATCATAGGATTATCAGAAGCAGCAGCCATAGTAGGAGTAGCAGCAGCAGCAGTCATAGTAGGAGTAGCAGCAGCAGCAGTCATAGTAGGAGTAGCAGCAGCAGCAGGCATAGTAGGAGTAGCAGCAGCAGCAGTCATAGTAGGATTAGCAGCAGCAGCAACCATAGTAGGAGTAGAAGCAGCAGCAACCATAGTAGGAGTAGCAGCAGCAGCAGCAGTCATAGTAGGAGTAGCAGCAGCAGCAGCAGCCATAGTAGAAGTAGCAGCAGCAGCCATAGTAGGAGTAGCAGCAGCAGCAGCAATCATAGTATGAGTAGCAGCAGCAGCAGCCATAGTAGGAGTAGCAATATCACGCGCCACAGTAGCAGCAGCAGCAGTAGCACCAGCAGCTGCAGCAGCAGCAGTCATAGTAGGAGTAGCAGCAGCAGCAGCCATAGTAGCAGCAACAGTAGCAATAGCAGCAGCCACAGGAGCAGCAGTAGTAGCAGCAGCATCAGCAGCAGCAGTCATAGTAGGAGTAGCAGCAGCAGCAGCCAAAGTAGCAGCGGCAGCAGCAATAGCAGCAGCTACCGTAGCAGCAGCAGTAGCAGAAGTATCAGCATCAGTCATAATAGGAGTAGAAGCAGCAGCAGCCATAATAGGAGTAGAAGCAGCAGCAGCAGCCATAGTAGGAGTAGCAGCAGCAGCGGCAGCAGCAGCAGCAGTCATATTAGGAGTAGCAGCAGCAGCAGTCATAGTAGGAGTAGCAGCAGCAGCAGCAGTCATAGTATGGGTAGCAATAGCAGCAGTCATAGTAGGAGTAGCTGCAGCAGCAATCATAGTAGGAGTAGCAGTAGCAGCAGTCATAGTAGGAGTAGCAGCAGCAGCAGCAGTCATCATAGGATTATCAGAAGCAGCAGCCATAGTAGGAGTAGCAGCAGCAGCAGTCATAGTAGGAGTAGCAGCAGCAGCAGTCATAGTAGGAGTAGCAGCAGCAGCAGGCATAGTAGGAGTAGCAGCAGCAGCAGTCATAGTAGGATTAGCAGCAGCAGCAACCATAGTAGGAGTAGAAGCAGCAGCAACCATAGTAGGAGTAGCAGCAGCAGCAGCCATAGTAGGAGTAGCAGCAGCAGCAGCAGTCATAGTAGGAGTAGCAGCAGCAGCAGCAGCCATAGTAGAAGTAGCAGCAGCAGCCATAGTAGGAGTAACAGCAGCAGCAATCATAGTATGAGTAGCAGCAGCAGCAGCCATAGTAGGAGTAGCAATATCACGCGCCACAGTAGCAGCAGCAGCAGTAGCACCAGCAGCTGCAGCAGCAGCAGTCATAGTAGGAGTAGCAGCAGCAGCAGCCATAGTAGCAGCAACAGTAGCAATAGCAGCAGCCACAGGAGCAGCAGTAGTAGCAGCAGCATCAGCAGCAGCAGTCATAGTAGGAGTAGCAGCAGCAGCAGCCAAAGTAGCAGCGGCAGCAGCAATAGCAGCAGCTACCGTAGCAGCAGCAGTAGCAGAAGTATCAGCATCAGTCATAATAGGAGTAGAAGCAGCAGCAGCAGCCATAGTAGGAGAAGCAGCAGCAGCGGCAGCAGCAGCAGCAGCAGCAGCAGCAGCAGTCATATTAGGAGTAGCAGCAGCAGCAGTCATAGTAGGAGTAGCAGCAGCAGCAGTCATAGTATGGGTAGCAGTAGCAGCAGTCATAGTAGGAGTAGCAGCAGCAGCAGCCATAGTAGGAGTAGCAGCAGCCGCAGGCATAGTAGGAGTAGTAGCAGTAGCAGCAGCCATAGTAGGAGTAGCAGCAGCAGCAGTCATAGTAGGAGTAGCAGCAGCAGCAATCATAGTAGGAGTAGCAGTAGCAGCACTCATAGTAGGAGTAGCAGCAGCAGCAGCCATAGTAGGAGTAGCACCAGTCATAGTAGGATAAGCAGCAGCAGCAGCAGCAGCCATAGTAGTAGTAGAAGCAGCAACAACCATAGTAGGAGTAGCAGCAGCAGCACCCATAGTAGGAGTAGCAGCAGCAGCAGCAGCAGCAGTCATAGTAGGATTAGCAGCAGCAGCAGCCATAGTAGGAGTAGCAGCAGCAGCAGCCATAGTAGAAGTAGCAGAAGCAGCAGCAGCCATAGTAGGAGTAGCAACAGCAGCAGCAGTCATAGTAGGATTAGCAGCAGCAGCAGCCATAGTAGGAGTAGCAGCAGCAGCAGCAGCAGCCATAGTAGAAGTAGCAGCAGCAGCAGTCATAGTAGAAGTAGCAGCAGCAGCAGCAGCAGCCATAGTATAAGTAGCAGCAGCAGCAGTCATAGTAGAAGTAGCAGCAGTAGCAGCAGCAGCAGCCATAGTAGGAGTAGCAGCAGCAGCAGTCATAGTAGAGGTAGCAGCCGCAGCAGCAGCCATAGTAGAAGTAGCAGCAGCAGCCATAGTAGAAGTAACAGCAGCAGCAATCATAGTATGAGTAGCAGCAGCAGCAGCCATAGTAGGAGTAGCAGCAGCAGCAGCCATAGTAGCAGCAACAGTAGCAATAGCAGCAGCCACAGGAGCAGCAGCAGTAGCAGCAGTAGTAGCAGCAGCAGCAGTCATAGTAGGAGTAGCAGCAGCAGCAGCCAAAGTAGCAGCGGCAGTAGCAATAGCAGCAGATACCGTAGCAGCAGCAGTAGCAGAAGTATCAGCATCAGTCATAATAGGAGTAGAAGCAGCAGCAGCATAATAGGAGTAGAAACAGCAGCAACCATAGTAGGAGTAGCAGCAGTAGCAGTCATATTAGGAGTAGCAGCAGCAGCAGTCATAGTAGCGGTTGCAGTAGCAGCAGTCTTGGTAGGAGTAGCAGCAGCAGCAGCCATAGTAGGAGTAGCAGCAGCAGCAGTCATAGTAGGATTAGCAGCAGCAGCAGCAGCAGCAGCAGCAGTCATGATAGGATTAGCAGCAGCAGCAGCAGCCATAGTAGGAGTAGCAGCAGCAGCAGTCATAGTAGGAGTAGCAGCAGCAGCAGTCATAGTAGGAGTAGCAGCAGCAGCAACCATAGTAGGAGTAGCAGCAGCAGCAGTCATAGTAGGAGTAGCAGCAGCAGCAGTCATAGTAGGAGTAGCAGCAGCAGCAGCCATAGTAGGAGTAGCAGCAGCAGCAGTCATAGTAGGATTAGCAGCAGCAGCAGCAGCCATAGTAGAAGTAGCAGCAGCAGCCATAGTAGGAGTAGCAGCAGCAGCAGCCATAGTAGGAGTAGCAATATCACGCGCCACAGTAGCAGTAACACCAGCAGCTGCAGCAGCAGCAGCAGCAGTCATAGTAGGAGTAGCAGCAGCAGCAGCCATAGTAGCAGCAACAGTAGCAATAGCAGCAGCCACAGGAGCAGCAGTAGTAGCAGCAGCAGCAGCAGTCATAGTAGGAGTAGCAGCAGCAGCAGCCAAAGTAGCAGCGGCAGCAGCAATAGCAGCAGCTACCGTAGCAGCAGCAGTAGTAGAAGTATCAGCATCAGTCATAATAGGAGTAGAAGCAGCAGCAGCCATAATAGGAGTAGAAGCAGCAGCAGCCATAGTAGGAGTAGCAGCAGCAGCAGCAGCAGCAGTCATAGTATGGGTAGCAGCAGTCATAGTAGGAGTAGCAGCAGCAGCAGCCATAGTAGGAGTAGCAGCAGCCGCAGGCATAGTAGGAGTAGTAGCAGTAGCAGCAGCCATAGTAGGAGTAGCAGCAGCAGAAATCATAGTAGGAGTAGCAGTAGCAGCACTCATAGTAGGAGTAGCAGCAGCAGCAGCCATAGTAGGAGTAGCACCAGTCATAGTAGGATTAGCAGCAGCAGCAGCAGCAGCAGCCATAGTAGTAGTAGAAGCAGCAACAAGCATAGTAGGAGTAGCAGCAGCAGCAGCAGCAGTCATAGTAGGATTAGCAGCAGCAGCAGCAGCCATAGTAGGAGTAGCAGCAGCAGCAGCAGCCATAGTAGAAGTAGCAGCAGCAGCAGCAGCCATAGTAGGAGTAGCAACAGCAGCAGCAGTCATAGTAGGATTAGCAGCAGCAGCAGCCATAGTAGGAGTAGCAGCAGCAGCCATAGTAGGAGTAACAGCAGCAGCAGCCATAGTAGGAGTAGCAGCAGCAGCCATAGTAGGAGTAACAGCAGCAGCAGTCATAGTAGGATTAGCAGCAGCAGCAGTCATAGTAGGAGTAGCAGCAGCCATAGTAGCAGCAACAGTAGCAATAGCAGCAGCCACAATAGCAGCAGCAGTAGCAGCAGCAGCCATAGTAGGAGTAGCACCAGTCATAGTAGGATTAGCAGTAGCAGCAGCAGCCATAGTAGTAGTAGAAGCAGTAGCAACCATAGTAGGAGTAGTAGCAGCAGCAGCCATAGTAGGAGTAGCAGTAGCATAGTAGGATTAGCAGCAGCAGCAGCCATAGTAGGAGTAGCAGCAGCAGCAGCCATAGTAGAAGTAGCAGCAGCAGCCATAGTAGGAGTAACAGCAGCAGCAATCATAGTATGAGTAGCAGCAGAAGCAGTCATGGTAGGAGTAGCAATGTCACCCGCCACAGTAGCAGCAGCAGTAACAGCTGTAGCAGCAGCAGCTGCAGCAGCAGTCATAGTAGGAATAGCAGCAGCCATAGTAGCAGCAACAGTAGCAATAGCAGCAGCCACAGTAGCAGCAGCAGTAGCAGCAGCAGCCATAGTAGGAGTAGCAGCAGCAGCAGCAGTCATAGTAGGAGTAGTAGCAGCAGCAGTCATAGGAGGAGTAGCAGCAGCAGTAGTCATAGTAAGAGTAGCAGCAGCGGCAGCAGCCATAGTATCAATAGCAGCAGCAGCCACAGTAACAGCAGCAGCAGAAGCAACAGCAGCAGCAGCAGCAACAACAGCAGTAGCCATAGCAGCAGCAACAAAATTATACTCACATAAATGTTGGTCGAGTTGGAGTACCTAGAGGTGCATACGCCATGACGTTGATGTTCTTAGATTTACAATATTTCACGAGTGCCGCATGTGGGAGGTGGACCTGACATTAAACCTAGAATGTAGCAGAGGGAAAACGTACATACACCGTTAAATGACTTAAACTTATGCGGATACATGATAAGAAATACTTACCAACCTCTTCAATATGATTACAATAAGGAATCTATTGGTCTAGCAAAATGGATGAATCGAGTTTCTCAATCCATCACGTGACGTCAACTACGTCACGTGTAGGCGGACGCCATAATCATACATATTAATTGATAATAACGGCATCCAATTCTAGCTACTTTCCGCCCAATGCTAGCTACTCCCGCCAATTTCTACCTACATCACGCCCGTTTCTACCTATGTCACGGCCAGTTCTACCTACGTCACGCCAATTTCTAGCTACTTGCCGCCCATTTCTAGCTACTTCCCACCCATTATACTATATACTAGTGTACTATACACGTAATCTGTTGAATAGTTTGGAATTATGGCACCAAGTACTTGCAGTCAAATTAGTTCAAAATATTCTAAAGGCTGTTTATTAAATTGCAAATTCACAAGAGACATGC